>CAIGRL010305956.1:0-13604 GCA_903798325.1 Fraxinus xanthoxyloides
AAGATTTAAATTAGTTTCTTAACGGCTAGACAAATACGTTTTCATTTTAAAAATCGGGGTTAAAGTTTAGCGACACGATTTTCAAGAAAAACTAATTTTATATTATTTAAAATTTCTCGGTCGCTACACCATATGACAGCAAACTCCAATATCTTTGTCGAGATAAACAAGGCTTGCTCATCCAAAGTGAAAGTAGGCAATGGAGACTATGCGGATGTGAAGGGGATTGGAGTTATAGATGTGCAGACATCTACAGGTATCAAACATATATCTGATGCCCTTTATGTACCTGATATTGACCAAAATCTAGTTATTGTAGGGCAGTTACGTGAAAAGCATCATACTCTTATATTTAAGGATAATGCCTGCACAGTACTGATAGAAATGGAACTGAATTGATGACAATTGAGATGAACAATAGAAATTTCCCTATTGACTGGAAGAATATCACCACACAAGCACTCACTTCTGTCCTAGATGATTCCACTCTATGGCACAGACATTTTGGTCATGTTAATTACAACTCTTTAAGGCAATTGTATGAGTTCAGTTTGGTGGATAATTTATTTGAAATCACAGATGAATTGTATGTGTGATGTTTTCCAATTTGGAAAGTAAATCGGTTACTATTCTTAAAAATCCAGTCAAGGAGAGCTACAACCAAACTTGAATTAGTGCAGTCACATGTTTGTGGTCCAATGAAAACTACTACTTTGAATGGTAGTAGGTACTCCATCATCTTCATTGATGACTTGACCAAAATATGTTGGGTATATTTTTTGAAAGCCAAATCGGAGGTTGCAGTTGTGTTTCAAAAGTTTAAAAATATGGTGGAGAATGAAAGTGCTGTAGTATAAAGGCAATCAGAACTGATTATGGAATTGAGTACAGCTGTGAGCAGTTTGATAGCTTTTGCAATGCTAAAGGAATTAAGCACCAACTGACCGTTCCTTATTCTCCTCAACAAAATGGGGTCAGTAAATGGAAAAATAGGACTGTGATGGAGATGGTCAGGTGTTTGTTTATTGAGAAAAAGGTTCCCAAGGAATTCTGGGCTGAAGCAGTTAATACTATTGTCTACATTCTCAATCGTTTGCCAACAAAAGATTTGGAGAAGAAGACTCCATATGAAGCCTAATATGATGTCAAACAAGATATCTCCCATTTGAAGGTGTTAGGGAGTGTTTGTTACACTCATATTCATGATGCAAAAAGGGATAAATTGAGTGATAAGGTTGAAGTTGGGATATCGGTTGGATATTGCACCAATGCTAAGAGGTACATGGTGTTCAATCCTCATTCAAAAATGGTGGGTGAAAATACCGTATGGAATTGGGAGGCAAGTTCAGTAGTTAATGCAAATATAAGTAATTTGATTCCTCAAAATAAAGATAGAGAAATCAGTGAAGATGAAGAGGAATTTGATGATGGTTCTGATTTAGAAAATGGAAGGGTAAAAATGAGGCCTTTAGTAGACATATATGCAAGGTGTAATACTGCAATTGTAGAGCCTACAAACTTTGTTGAAGCATCCAAGTCATCTGATTGGATGGCTATAATGAAGCAAGAAATCAAAATGATTGAGAAGAATGACACTTGGGAATTGCTGATAGACCATTGAATAAGCAAGTGTTTGGGGTTAAATGGATGTATAAAACAAAGATAAACCCTGATGGATCTGTCAACAATAAAAGCAAGGTTCGTTATCAAGGGTTATGCTCAACAATATAAAGTGGATTTCACAGACACCTTTTCACCTGTTGCAAGTTATGAAACAATAAGATTGCTACTGGCAATAGCAGCTTAAAGAGGATGGAAGATCTTTCAGTTAGATGTAAAATCAACATTCTTAAATGGCTACTTAAATGAAGAAATCTTCATTGAACAGCCTAGAAGCTTCATGGTTGATGAAGAATGGAGGATAAAGTGTATCTTCTAAAGAAAGCATTATATGGATTAAGGCAGGCTCCAAGGGCATGGTACAGTATAATTGATAAACATTTAACCAGCCTTAGCTTCACTAAAAGGTTGAATGAACAGACCTTGTATGTGAAGGAGGAGAAAAAGTATTTAATCATCATTTCCTTGTATGTAGATGACTTATTGATCACAGGCAGCAACTTGGCATTGATTGAAGGTATGATGAACGATCTAAAGAAGGCATTTGAAATGATAGACTTGGGGGAGATACAATACTTTCTTGGTATGGAAATTTATCAATCAAATCATGTAATTTTCATATGCCACAAGAAATATGGTAGGGAGATCCTGAAGAAGTTCGGCATGGAGAATTGCAAACATGTGACCATCCCACTAATTCAACATGTAATATTGTTAAAGGAAGATGATATCAAGAAGATAGAAACAAAAATCTATAGAAGCATTGTTGGTTGTTTGCTCTACCTAACTACAACCAGATCGAATGTGACTTATGCTGCAAATATCCTACCTAGGTTTAGAGAAGAGCCTAGTGAACTACATTTTCAAGCAGCAAAAAGAGTCTTAACATATGTTAAAGGAACAGAGGACTTGGGAATCTGGCTTCACAGATAGTGATTGGGCAGAGTGTCATGAGGATATGATGAGCACATCTGGATATATATTCTATATGGGATCAAGCATCACTACTTGGAATTCAATGAAGCGAAAGACGGTGGCTCAATCAATAGCTGAAGTAGAATATATTGCAGCATTAGAAGCCACAAATCAGGCCATTCGGGTAAGAAAAGTGCTGGAAGATTTAAAGTATAAACAAGATGATGCTACTATGATTTTTGTGATAATCAATCTACTACAGCATTGGTTAGGAATCTTGTGTTTCATGGCAGAACCAAACATATAAAGATCAAGTACCATTCAATTAAAGAGGCACAAGAAAGGAAGGAGGTTGAACTTACACACTGCAGATTAGAGGAACAACTTGCTGATATATTAACAAAGTAATTGGGTAAAGAAAGGTTCAAAACACTAAGAGATTGCCTTGGTGTTTCCAGCAAAAATGTCAATGAGGAATGTTGAGAGTTGTGTGACATTTTTTCTGTCATATAAGTTTGCTTTTGTAATCATCATTTCCTGTTTTCAAGTACATGGTTGATAGTGAATATTTTTGAATTATAGGCTAAGTATGGTCTTATGAAAAGCTATCATGTGTAAGGTATTGTGGTAGGTGAAGTATGGGAGTCCATTTTGTACTCAAAACCTTTTGTAAAGATTAGATATATATCAACAAAACGAACCATTCGAATCAAGACTGCAGTTCAAATATTTTAGTTCACTTTCATTCTCTTTGCTTTTTTCTTCATATTCTTACAAAGCCGAAAAGAGAAAGAAGTCTACTAAGAAGGGACAACAACCAGAGAAAAATGATACAACCGAAAGAAAAATCTAAAGGGAAGTGCTTACATTGTGGTCAAGAGGGACGTTGATAAAGGAATTTCCCAAGAGTACCTAGCTTCCAAAACCAAGATAAGGGTATGTCATTCTACAGTTGACTTGGTTAGTGGTTGACTCCACTAATACCTGGATTCTATAAAAACTATGTTTGCAATTCTTTGTAGTCTTTTAGGTAACTAGGTGACTCAATTAGGGCAAGTACACTCTTAGAGTCGACATTTGAGCAGTGGTGTCTGCAAGAGCTATTGGCAAGATTTATCTTTAATTTGATAATTATAATTTGCGTAGTCATTATTTTGTCCTAGATATTACGCGAAACATAGTTTCCATTGCTTTGTTGTTGGAGCAAGGAAATTTTGTTAAGTTTACATGTTGCTGAAATTGAAATTGGATTGAATAAAGCCCCAATATCATTAATAATTATAAAAAGGCAAAAGTTTTCTCATACGAATGAGACTTACTCATGGAAATTTTGATTAGATCCTATTAATTTAGACAGAATTCAAAGACTTGCTAAATATATACCTTTAAATAACTTAAAGGTAGAATCTTTTCCTACTTTCAAATCGTATATGAGTGGTAAGATTACTAAAAGGTCCTTTTCTTATAAATGACATAGAGCCAAAGAAGTCTTAGAATTAGTACATCCTTTACATTTTCAGACCTATTAACACACAACTTCAAGGAGGTACGAGTATTTTATCACATTTAATGATTATTACTTTAGATACGGTTATATTTATTTAATGGCTTGCAACTCTAAGGCTTCTCTTGAAAAGGAAATAAGGAGTTTTTCCTAGCAACATTGAGACAAATTTGAAGGAGAATGTACAAGCTATTATCATAAGAAGTGGGGTGCAATTGCCCGAAATCACGGTGACAGGCCTAAGGGCTCAATCCGACGAGGCACTCGTGGAAGAAGATAGGCTTGTTCAAGACCCTAATGTAAGTGGTGAAACAATCATGAAAAGTGAGCTCAAGCCATCAACACCAAAGGTTGTAACACTAGTCAAGGTATATTTGCCTCCCATCCCTTATCCACTAAAGTATCAAAATCATAAGCTAGATGCTTAATTTGGAAAGTTTTTGGAGATGTTAAAAAAGATACACATAAATATTTCTTTTTTTGATCCTTTAGCTCAAATTTCGATTTATGTTAAGTTTATGAAGGATATTCTTTCCAACAAAGAAGACTTGAAGTGCATAAAATGGTGATGCTAATGAAGGAGTGTAGTGCTATCTTACAAAATAAATTGCCTCCAAAAATCAAAGATTTAGGGATTTTTCCTATTCCATGCACAATTGGTAATTTAAATTTTAGTAAAGCTTTATATGATCTCGGCACTAGTATTAATTTGATGTCTTTGTCGGTTTTTAGGAAATTCGAATTGGGAGAGGCTAAGGTAACCATCGTATTACAATTGACCGATAGATCGATCAAGTACCCAAGGGGTGGCATTAAGGATATCCTAGTCAAAATGGACAAATTCATCTTCACGGCTAACTTTATTATTCTTTATATGGAGAACAATCATGGCATTCCTATTATCTTAGGGCGGCCATTTCTAGCTACCAATCAGGCTTTGATTGATTTGCAAGAGGGGGCAACTTATTTTGTGGGTTCAAGATGAGCAAGTCACTTTCAATGATTTGAAAACCATCAGGTATCCCTCGATATCTGATTCATATTTCGGGTTCATGCTATTGATCATATGGTGGTCGATTATCTTTTCCCACATGGAGGGTCGAGCTATATCATGAAGAAAAAAGAGCTTTAAAGTCAACGGATAAAAGTTGAAACCGTACTTGGGAGGTGATTTTTCAAAAGTGAAGTCACCCATTCTTCTTACCAACCCGGAGTGATCATGTCTAATTGTCGAGCTAAAGACTTTAAACAAGTGTTTGTTGGGAGATAACCTCGCTTTCTTACTTTTAAACCATACTTGTACTTAATACTTTCATTATCCACTTTTTGATTAGATGTCATTTTTTGTAGGTCACTTTTTGAATTCTTATTATTCATGGCTCTCAATAAGTTTGGTGGTGAATTGGTAAAGATGTGTACAAACAAATCACAACAAATCCATCATGAGGATCCTTCAACAACCATACAACCGGGAAAGTTTCGCTAACCCCCTCTTCTCTTTTATGTTGTTCTTTTACGCATTGAGGAAATGTGTAATTTAAGTTTAGAAGCGATGGTTTATTTTGCTTAATTTGTGGTGATTTATTTTGACATGTTTACATAGTCTTGCCGGCATAGGATGATTTGATGTATAAAATTGTTATTGATTTATAAGCTATGACCAAATATGCTATTTTTGCCTAATTTTCTTTTTGAAAAATTGATTATTTATGTAAGATCTGATGTTATTTTGATGACAATAGTCATGTCCAATTCTTATCTAAGTGTGGAAATTATTGGTTGGTGGAGAGAATTTTGAAATGTTAGAACTAGGTTCTAAGTTTTGTATAAATCTCTATCTATCAACCTACATTCTCTTCTCTATCACTTAACCATATTGCAAGATAAGTTTGAAGGTGACCAAACCAGTAAAAGAGATTATCTAGAAATGTGTTGATTCCATGCATATTGATCATATTTGTGTGGAGTGTCTTTGACTAACAAGTATAAGCTAGGTAATGACCATATACTAGGGATCTAAGCTCCATATATCTTTTGTCTTGCTTAAAAAGGGTATTGAACTTGTTAGATCATTATGCATCACTCTATAGCCCTTTTTTTACTTGATTTAGTATGTCAATAGTGGCATCTCAAAACCTAATACCCTTTGATCTTAAAAGCCGAAAAGATATCCACCTAAAACTCAATACATAGATCAAGAAGAAAGCTTAAAGGATTGAGGTCAATCATAAGCTAATTATTAAGCTTGCGAGATATTATGTATTTGTAATTGAATTTTTGAGCTTAGATATCTAGTTAATTTGAATTACTTAGTATAAGCTTAAGTATCGAAACACTCAACTTTGGGGGAAATCATAATATTTATAAATTGTTGACATTGTCTGTTAGATCCAACTAAATTAGAGCAGCAAAAGAAATGAGTGATTTGAGAGCAATCTATAGACTAACATCTCAAAAAAGAAAATAATTATATATGTGTGGAGATGTGAATTTCACGAGATGGAAAGGAAATAAATGGGCACAAAAGATCATGTTGGCACCTATTTGAAAATTTCTCCTTCACAACTTTTTTCAAGTCCTAGTAAAGAAGGAAAGTGACTAAACACATACATATCAGTCAAATATTGGATAAGTTCAATTTGTTTATGTAGCATTATTTAAAATTACATTTGTGAATTGATTATACAATTTTATACTCATGAATATTTTTTACAAGCTATCTAATATTGTTGGTCTTTATCACATATTACTTGATTGTGCTAGTAGAGAATCTTGTTCGAGACAAGCAAGAAGTTAATTTTGGGAATGCTTAATAAGTACGTTTTTACTAAGAGAGTTTAATACTTATTAAATGAATGAGATTCTACTCGCAATTCAATAATGTTTGTTTTTATATGTTAAAAAAATCCCCCAATTAAAATAGAACAATGCTAAAGGAAGAGAAAAGCAACTAAAAGCGCACAAAAACATGAATTTGGGGACCAAAGTATACAAGTGTCGAAAGTTGAGAGACCTTGAATGCAATTTTTCAGGACATGTTTGAATTAAAAATCAAAATTTTAGGAACAAAATTTGCAAGATTAAAATTGAGAAACTTGACATACAATTAGGGGGATGGCTTAGCTGCAGTTGGGGGCCTTAGCATAGCCCTTGCGCGGGGACCAAGCCAGGCGTACACGAGCTTCTTTAGCTCAAGGTCATTTTTCCCTTGAGCATAACGGCACACGTGCGAGGCTCTAAGCCTCACGCGCGCACGAGCAACTTGGACAGATAATCTACACCCATTTTTTTATTTTCAGAAAATTGAAGGGTCCTTTGTGTAATTTAATGGACACGTTTTAGGGCTTTTAAAAGAGAGAATTGGGACCTTAGTGGAATTCTTCATTCACTATTCTCTACATACCCATTCAACCCCTAAGGAGAGGAGAAAATATGCAACACATGAGGAAGAAAAATCAAGCAAAAGTGGAGAGATTTTGGAAGAAATCAAAACCAAGCAATTACAACTTTCAAGAATCTGACCAAGGGATGAGTTTTATTCATTGACTTGTATTTCTTCGTTTTATTTTTTATATTTGTAATGCATTCTTTTAATTTCTTCATTTTGTGCTAGTTAAACACAATGTGCTAAACTTTTAATGTTGGGATGAATGAGAAAATTTTACCTTGCTTTATTAATTTCAAAGTTTGCTTTTTAATGTCAAAATATTTATTGTCATGTGCATTTATTTTTGTGTTTAATATCTTGCATTTATTTGTCCAATAAATGTTTACGTTATGTGTTATGTGCAATGGTTGAGAAATTGTTGTACATGTTAGACACGAATAGGAAATGCCCTAGGCTCTTATAAGAGATAGGGATATACTCATAATCTTAAATGATCCGTTGAGTTATTTTCACAAAAGCTTTAACGGGATTTTTTGGTTTTTTAATCGACATAGAGATATAATAGGTTCAACCAATCAATTATGACTAATTTCGTTGGATGGATGTAATTAGTTAAAATTGGAAAATTAGATCCAACCTGATTAATGAGTGATTTATTAATTTGTATATTGACAAATTAATTAAACTACGGTTAAATAAAATCATGAATCTCAACTATTTAATCCTCAAAACTTTACTAGTAGTGTTGAAATGCAGACAACACTCCATATTGAAAGAGAGCAAATTGGCGGGAAAAGAAAATTTGTTTATGGTAAAATCAATTTCACACTTTCAATGGAAAGGGGGAAAAGTATTTATAGAATCCTAACTATAAAACAAAGTGAAGAAAGGAAAAAGACATAAATAACCTTCTAATATTTTTACATCTCAACACTCCCCCTCAAGACGGCAAGTGTATGTTTAACACTCCCATCTTGCTAAGAAGAAAAGCAATTCTTGTTCTAGACAGAGATTTGGTTAGCAAGTTTGCCAACTGAAGCTGAGAAACCGTATGCAGCATCTTGATTTCATCAGCCTGAACTTTGTCCTTCACCAAATGACAATCGATTTCTATGTGTTTGGTTCTTTCGTGAAAAACTGGATTACTTGCAATGTGTATGGCAGATTGATTATCACAGAACAACAAGGAAGGTCTGTTATGAACAACCTGCAGATCAGTTAATATGGTGTTCAGCCATGTAAATTCACAAACTGTTGCGGCCATTGATCTATATTCAGCCTCAGCCGAAGACCTTGAGACGGTGTGTTGCTTCTTTGACTTCCATGACACTAGAGAGTTGCCCAACAAGATACAATATCCCGTAATAGATCTCCTTGTATCAGCACATGCTGCCAGTCAGCATCATAATATCCTTTAAGCTGAAGATCAGATTTGCTGGGGTAAAAGAGGCCTTGTGCTGGTGCATTCTTCAGGTACCTTAGAACATGATAGGCTGCCTCCAAATGAGGTTGTCTTGGAGACTGAAGAAACTGACTGAGAAGTTGCACAGGATAAGATAAATCTGGCCTAGTTATAGTCAGGTATAAAATTCTCCCAACCAGCATTCGATAAACACTAGGATCAGTAACAGGTTCCCCTTCATCCTTCTTCATCTTTAGGTTACATGGCAATGGGCTATTTGTTAGTTTGGCGCCAAGAAAACCAGCATCAGTGAGAACATCTAGTGCATATTTTCTTTGGCAAATAGATATCCCCGTTAAATTTCTTGCCACTTCAAGGCCCAAGAAATACTTCAGAACTCCTAAGTCTTTGAGCTTGAATTGCTTATTTAACTCATCCTTAAACTGACGAATATAATTCAAATCATTTCCCCCAAGAATAATATCATCCACATATATCAAAAGAATGGTGAATGAGCAGCCATTTACTTTGCTAAACAATGAATGATCAGACTTAGACTGTCTTAAACCCTGTGACAGAATATAAGATGTAAGCTTCATGTTCCATTGTCGTGAAGCTTGTTTCAATCCATAAATTGACTTGTTTAGCCTGCAAACCAGCCTTTCTCCTTACTCTCCCTGCTGCTCATAACCTGAGGGCATAAGCATGTAGACCTCTTCAGCCAATTCGCCATGAAGAAAGGCGTTGTTGATATCCAACTGATGAAGATGCCAGCACTTAGCAGCTGCAACTGCCAAGACAGTTCTCACAGTAACTAACTTCGCAGCTGGGGAAAAAGTTTCTTCATAATCCAACTCCGCTTGTTGAGTAAACCCCTTGGCTACTAGGCGAGCGTTCTTCCTTTCCTTAGAGCCATCAGAGTTCACTTTAACCTTGAAGACCCACTTGCATGCAACATAAGTCTTGTGGTTCGGGAGTCTTGTAACCTCCCAGGTATGGTTAGAAACTAATGCATTATACTCAGCATCTATAGCTGCAATCCAATCAGGATGCTGAGAGGCCTTAGTGAAGGTTTTGGGCTCGAAAGCAGTGGACAAAGCCAAGGCATAATTTTTGTGATGAGGAGATAACAGAGCATAACCCAAATATCTTCAATGGGGAATTGCTGGCCAGATTCATTACCTTTTTTCATGGAATCTGATTAAGGAGGCACCTGAGACATGAGACTGCAATGGTAATCTCTCAAATATAAGGGAGCACGTTTGACTCTAGTGGATTTTCTCGTGGCTATTATGCGAGATAAAGGTTGATCTGCAGAAGAGGTAGTGATGGCTTCCTCAGTGGGAGAAACAAAAGAAGAATGAGAAGATAATGGCTGAGGATCATGCGGAATAGAATGATCAGAAGTAATTGAGACAGGATGAATATAATGTCCAGTATTATCTGAGATAGAAGTCGGAGAAGGTTCATCCATATGTGGATGAGATCTGATGGGAAATAACATAGAATTGGTTTCAACACCACTGTCTGATTTGGACAAAAGACTAAAGAAAGTAGGATGGTGGAAAGGAAAGATGTTTTCATAAAATGAAACATCTCTGGAAACAAAGACCATACGGGTCCTAAGATTATAAAGCTTATAAGCTTTCATTCCAAAAGGGTAACCAAGGAAAATGCAGGGGGCAGACCTGGGATCAAACTTAGTTCTGTCCCTTTTCAAAGTGGAAGCATAGCATAAACACCCAAAGACCTTTAGATGGTTATAGAAGGGTAGCTTCTGAAATAGGATTTCATAAGGTGTTTTGTTAGCAAGAAGACTGGTAGGTGTTCTGTTTATGAGGTATGTTGCTGTGAGAATGCAATCTCCCCAAAAGCGATGAGGTAAGTTGGCTTGGAATTTGAGAGATCGGGCAACATTGAGCCAGTGCTTTCGTTCGACCACACCATTTTGCTGTGGTGTTTCGACACAACTCAGTTGATGAATGATACCCTTAGAAAGGTAAAAATCAATCATTTGAAACTCCAAACCATTATCAAATCTGATGGTTTTTATATTGCTTTGAAAATGAGTCTAGATGA
This sequence comes from Fraxinus xanthoxyloides, assembly GCA_903798325.1. NCBI lineage: Eukaryota > Viridiplantae > Streptophyta > Magnoliopsida > Lamiales > Oleaceae > Fraxinus > Fraxinus xanthoxyloides. The sequence continues at coordinate 10,909 of CAIGRL010305956.1, forward strand.
GTTGATAAAAAGATTGAATGAGAGGTCTAGTTTGAGACTTGTCCCTCATGAGATAGGTCCATGTCAATCTACTATAATAATCGACAATAGTTAGAAAATATTTCGAGCCATTTAAGGAGGTGACAGAATAGGGCCCCCAAATGTCACAATGAATCATTTCAAAAGGTTTAGATGCTTTAGAGTCACTAGTAGGAAATGGTAGCCTGTGTTGTTTGGCTAATGGACAGAAAATACAATGTAGATCCTTTTTGGTATCAACATTAGGAATAGATTTACTTAAAAGAGAGAGTTTGGCGGTAGGCAAATGCCCCAAACGACAATGCCAGAAATTAATATTCATTTTGATATCACTTCCAACAATATTATTACAAGCAAAAATTGACTTATTACAATCAAAAGGAAAGCTAGAATGAATAACAGAAGTAAGAATGACAGCAGGTTTTCTGGTGTTGAAAGTATCAGGAAAATATTTGAGTTGATGATAAAGTAAGGATTGAACTTTGTTGGTAAATTGAGGTTGTTGAAAAAAATATAGTCCATGCTCAAGTTTGCCTACCCTAATCATCTTCCATGTTGAAGGATCCTGAATAAGACAACAATCATGGAAAACATCAGATGACACTAATGCTGAAGAATCAGTTTACTAACAGATATCAAATTGAATTTAAAAGATGGCACACCAAGCACATTTTTCAGACATAAAGTAGGAGATAACTTCACTTCTCCAATGTGAGTAACAGCAACAGAATCACCATTAGGTAACTTCACAGAAGCACCAATGACAGCAGTCACAGTATCCAGACACTTGACTGAATGCACCATATGTTCTGACCCACCGGTGTCTATGATCCACTTATTTGATGCTGATGCATTATTAAACTGAAATTGATTAACTGAGAAAGCAAAACTGTCAGGATCTACAGTGGTAGGCGAACTCATATCTGAAGGCTGTTGATGTTGAGTTATCTAATTTTGTAACTAAGGCATCAACATTGACAAGATCTGCTGGCATTGAGTAGGAGTGATAGTAAGTTGTGAAAGGGAATTCACTATCCCTGAGGCATCACCATTAGGTATTAGACCATGAGAAGTTTGTCCTACAGCATTGGCAATAGAAGGTTTTCATCTACCAGTAGACGAATTGAAACTAGATCTGTTATTAGCAGGATAACCAATAATCTTGTAACATTTGCCTTCACTATGGCCAGGCATCCCACAATGACTGCAAACGGGCCTCTCTCTCCTCCGAGAAGAATTAGGAAAATTAAACCTCTGATGAAAAGGCCTCTGTATGGCTCTGTTGGTGAAAGCAGCAACATTAATTGTTCCCTGCCTCTTAGCAACAATCTCATTTTGCCTTTCGTCTTGCACAACAAGAGCAAAGGTTTTATTCAGTGTAGGCAATGGGTCCATCAGCAGAATCTGACCTCTAGCATCAGCAAACTGATCATCCAATCCCATGAAAAATTGCATAATTTGATCCTCACGCTTATACTCAGTATTTTCAACTCCAGGTCTGTAGTTTTCTAATTCCTCCCAAAGTCCTTTCAGCCTATTAAAATAAGAACTGACAGAATTGTTCGCCTGAGAAATCGAAGCAATTTGCTTCTTCAATTCATAGATCCTAGGGCCATTCCCTTGACTATACCTATCACGCAACTCAATCCAAATTTCTCTAGCTGAATCCTTATGCATAACACTAGGATAAAGCTCCTTAGGAATTGAATTGATGATCCAAGAGGAAACCACATGGTTGCATCTTCTCCAAGCCGTAAACAGAGGATCATCTTGAGAGGGTTTTACAATAGATCCATCAATAAAACCTTCTTTATTCTTCACGTTGAGTGCCATAGTAGCTGCTCGACTCCATATGGCATAATTTTCCTCTGTAAGAGTAACTTAAATCAGCTGCATCCCTGTATTATCTCCATAATGAAGGTAGTTTGGGCTGCTTGGATCACTAATCAAGCGATTAACCATGGAGACTACATCTCCTCCAGCTGAATCTTCAGCTGACGACTCCACAAATGAATTCATCTGCTCGAATTGATTTTGTGCCTCCGCACAAACACTCGATTCATTCGCCATCGATGATAGGTCGTATTTAGAAAAAGAAAACGAATTTGCAGACAGAAGGAGCTAATTCTCTGATACCATGTTGAAATGCAGACAACACTCCAAATTGAAGGAGAGCAAATTGGCGGGAAAAAGAAAATTAGTTTATGGTAATCAATTTGACACTTACAATGGAAAGGGGGAAAAGTATTTATAGAATCCTAACTACAAAACAAAATGAAGAAAGGAAAAAGACATAAATAACCTTCTAATATTTTTACATCTCAGCATAACGGTTTAGATAATTTAACAAAGATTCTTTTAAATATAAAGAAGGAAAATCCCACGACACACCACCATCCACCATTGTCTAGGGTTTGGTTGTTTTTTATTTGGCTTTTCTATAAGGGTTCTCAACTGTTTCTTTTCAGCAAGGATTTTGAGAAAGTTGAACAAAAGGAAATGTAATTGTGTTTCCAACGGATATTATTTGTTCTCCATTTTTTGAATTTTTCATTTTTAATCAATATTTTCTAACTAGCAATCTCGATGAAGTCAAAGAATTATTAGCAACGGATCCCTGATAAACCGGCAAAAAAAGAGGGGCATTTAACAATGTAGACCTATCATCTTTTTCACCC
>CAIGRL010305992.1:0-11629 GCA_903798325.1 Fraxinus xanthoxyloides
TTTTTTTTTTTTTTTGTGATTAAACTTATTAGGTCGAGTTAAATTCACTAATTTTCGGAAGATTATTAGAAAAGCATTATCAATTAATTCTCTAGACGGGAATATCCACTCGACTTGACTTAATATTTGAAATTGTGAAGAAGTCAAAGTCAAAGTCAGTGTTGAAAATTTGGACCATTACTGTTATACTCTATCTCGAACTCGTCCACTGTCATCGACCATTTCTAAGAGTTATCAGATCATGTGCAAGCCTACACCACTATTAATAAATATTTTTAATACAAAATCATAAGTTTCATATTGATTTTGAACGAATGAGTGCATTAGTCCTATGAGCATAAATTGTTGAGCAAGTAAAAATACTTTTTGTTTCCGCATGCTACTTCACATAAACACAATCGTTATTGAAGCACGTGAGCAAGAATGCTAAATTTTTTGAAAGTAACATCACAACCAATCATTACAGAACATGTCGCATGGTGAATAAAATGTGAAATTGTGAGCTAAGAAATCACTAATTAGTGAATGCTACGTGTCGCTAAAGAGAAAAAGGAATAAATTATGTTTTGGTTTCATCATACACCTAGGAATAGTCATCGACTTGAGCAAATTGAGGGGATAGAAATTTTTTTTTTGAATATACACTCTTTTCAAATAGTCAATTTCTTTTCACCCTTGTTTTCAGTAGTTTTCTTTGAGTTTAGGGGAGAAATCCTTGGCTTAGTGAAAGGAATTTTTAAGTCTCAATTTTGAGGTCAATAAATTGGCCTTATCTATGGCAATTTTAAAGAAAATGTAATCATGTTTTCAAACATTTTTTGAGAAACAAGCCACCAAAATACTGTTTGAAAATGAACCAAGCTGAGATAAATCCAATTTAGGTTGAAGCTCTGGATGTTGGAACAAAAATCCCCAGTCAGAACCACATCCAAAAAGATAGCAGAAAGAGTCATTTGGAAAGTCATCAGCAGGTGTTTCTCCGACGAGTCACTGTCGCTAGCGTAAGAAAGTCTCCATTGCTCTTACTGAAATAACAAGGTTCGACCCAAACTACACTTAGAGGGGGGTGAATAGGTGATTATACGGAATAAAAACATATAATTAATTAGTAACAAGTTACTATTAATTATATCTAGATAGTTAGACAAACATCCAATTTTTCCTATGTTTAAATAAGGAGTTATGAAAGCAATAAACAAACACAAAGAATGATCACGAAAAAATCCACTATTGGGTAAAAATTTCGGGCACTTTGCAATCAGAAATCTACTACAAACGAATTTTTAACTTACAGTTCTCCAGATACGACTACCACTACTATTTTTTGACCTTCTGACTGCAATTTCCACAGCTCTTTAGGATTGCATGCTTCTACACTAGCTTCCAGCTATAGTTTTCAAAGCCCTCGTAGATTGCACGCTCCTACACCAACTCCTGGCATTATGAACTCGTCTATTTCCTATGGATCAACGAAGAACTTCGCATTCTTCAACAACTGGAACTCCAGTCACCTTCCCTTAATCTTCAGCACTCTGACACATATGCAAGAAGTAGAATTTTGGTATTTGGATTAAGTGGTTTTGATGTTTTCAATGCCAAGAATAATACACACTTTGAAAGTTGAAAGTTTACAGGTGAATTGGAAATAGAGGATGATAACCAATATGAGTTTTCTTCAATGATCAACCTTCTGAAAACCGTTCAAAGGTATTTGGTATTTATAGTTTAGGTTTTGGGGTTGAATGGATCGGACAAAAAGCCTTAAAACGCAAATTAAGATTTTTTAGGAAACCCTATCGTTCGAGCGAAAAATGGGCGACAGAAGAGCGACTATGTGTCGCTCTAGCGAAGCCCTGGCAACAGGTTAGCAACAATGTCATTGTTTCTGCCACTTAAATTAAGTCATGACTATAGTTTAGCAAAATGGCGATGCCGTTTTTCCTTATTTTCCATTCTTGAATCCTAGACTTAATACAAATAAAATTCTACTATTTGCAACTTACTACTTGACTTTTACAACATATTAATTAAAATCTATTTTGTTCACAGACTTGCCAATTACTTCAAAAACCTAATAAGCCTACCATTTGGCATTCTATGAAAAAACTACAATCTAAAGTCAAGGTAGTAGTAAAAAGTTACATACTCAATAACTGACACAACCAACACTAACTGTCTTAATTGAATTGTACTTTTTTCCTTTTTCTTTATAAACTTATTTCCTAAAACAAACAACTCAATACCTAGTGTACAAGTATGCGAAACAGTAATAAGTGTAAAAGCAATTCAAGCAATTATATCTCAAAACACATTATTTCAGTTTCATACCATGAGCTAAATTAAAACGTATTAGCAACGCAACTCAACATACCAAAAACGAGACACTGATACTACAAAATATCAAAACTTAATCTAGCAATATTGAAATCATCATTTAATGCCTTTGAGTCAATTTTTTTAGATATATCATGTCAAGTCAAAAATATCATATACATCCAAAAATATCTTCTCCATCATAAAAAATACAACTCCCAATTTTCACAAAATGACAAGGAACCAAGAATTAACATACAATAATCCAATAATGCAGTTGTTAATATGCATAAGTATGAGCAATGGGAAGTAACCCTTCTCACATACGTGACTCAAGTTAACATGGAGTAAATTATATAAGTAACTCATATGTATAAAGTGTCACTAATTCTCTTGTGATAGGACTCTAAACTTTAATTTTGTGAGAAATGACTTGCGAAACAGCACTACCAATAAGCGTATTCCTCTACTTATAAAAGGGAAACCAAGTAAAGCACATTAGAGCATGTACATAAAATCTTATTTTGTATGGATAATTTCTTTTCTCCCTCTGACTTTTAGCATATTTTATTTTCCCATTTTTCATTATTTGAAGCTCATAATTATTTTTCACTATCTTAAATGCAGACTCTTCTCCATTAAGTGACTAAAATAGCCCCTGTCACGAGTTTTAGGTCGGTTAATCCAAGTCAGTTGACAATATACATCAGGTTATGAAAAACTCCACATGCTTAATTGCTCAAGTCAAATAGGCTCCAAAAAAGAACATAATATATTGAGTTTTTTATTACCCGGATTGCCATCCCAAATCTCACACACGCGGTAGAGTCCTGCTAGCAATATCATAGTGTGTGCATTGAAGATGGTATATGAAGACACATTTACTAAATACTCCATAAATAACTTAAACCAACAATGTAAACAATGTTACAGCTCATCGATAAAACACATGCTTGATCACAGCTAACAAAATCAAATACATTGTATATTATGTTGTAAGAACAATGTCCCGTATTTTTATATTCTTTTTATTTTTTCAGTTTTTCATTTTTATTTTTAATTTAAAACATGAATGCACTAAGCGCACAAAAAAAAATCAAACACACAAAAAAACTAAAAAAATATGCATGAGTTTTCTCATAGAAAACAAATAAATAAATATGATGCATGTATAAAAAAATACCTGATCAATGAGTTACACAAACACCAATAGTCGTTCTAAGAGATTCAAATCGTAGACCATCTAATAGTTTTGTAAATAGGACAGTTAATTGGTTCTATGTAGAGATATGATCAAGAGTTACTACACGGGTCTCCACTAGCTCTCGAATAAAATGATGTCATATATCAATATGTTTGGTTCGAGAGTGTTGAATAGGATTTTTGTAATTATTAATGGCCCTAGTGTCATTAAACACGGTCATAGTACCCTGCTTAATTTCATAATCACTCAACAGCAGATGAGTGAAGCAACTTCCAGTAGCTATATATTCAGTCTATGTCATAGAGAATAAGATAAAATTTTATTTCTTACTCATCCAAGCAACAAGATTAGCATCAATATAAAAACAATCTCTATAAGTACTTTTTCTATCATCGGCATTTTCAGTCCAATCAACGTCGAAATAGCCAGTAAGATTGAGATTTGAGTCTCGAGAGTACATGANCGAGAGTGTTGAATAGGATTTTTGTAATTATTAATGGCCCTAGTGTCATTAAACACGGTCATAGTACCCTGCTTAATTTCATAATCACTCAACAGCAGATGAGTGAAGCAACTTCCAGTAGCTATATATTCAGTCTATGTCATAGAGAATAAGATAAAATTTTATTTCTTACTCATCCAAGCAACAAGATTAGCATCAATATAAAAACAATCTCTATAAGTACTTTTTCTATCATCGGCATTTTCAGTCCAATCAACGTCGAAATAGCCAGTAAGATTGAGATTTGAGTCTCGAGAGTACATGACCCCATAACCAACCGTTCCATTGACATATCTAATGATACGTCGCACGTCGCTTAGGTGAGATTCATTGGGATCAGCCTGAAAGCGAGCACAAGCCCCTACATTAAAGGCTATGTCAGGTCTACTAGCAATGAGATAAAACAAAATACATATCATACTCCTGTACAGTGTCTGATCAACACTCTTACCTGTAAGATCATGACCTAACTTGACACTAGTACTCATGGGGGTTCTAATGTGTTTTTTGTGTCTAGCTCAAATCGCTTGATAAGGTTTTTTGCATACTTCGATTGAAATATGAGTAGCCCATCATCAGTTTGTTTAACTTGGAGACCTAGAAAGTAATTTAATTCTCCAGTCATGTTCATCTCGAATTCTTGCTTCATGCATTTAGCAAAATCATGAGCAAGAGAATCAATAGGAGAACAAAAATTGATGTTATCAACATAGATTGAGCTATGGTATGGTTTATTCAATATGTCTGATGAATAAGGTTTTGTTCGCACCGTCTCTTGAAAAACTATATTCCATGAGATATGCAGTACCAAGTTCTAGGAGCTTGTTTAAGACCATATAAAGCTTTATTCAACCTATAGAGATAATGTGGGAATTTAGGATCAATAAATCATTTAGGTTGTTCAACATAGGCTTCTTTCCGAAGTATTTCATTTAAGAAAACATTCTTAACATCCATTTGATATAATTTGAATCCTAAAGCACATGAAACAACCAGAAGAATTATAATTGATTCAAGTTTAGCTACCAGGGCAAATGTTTCACCAAAGTAAACTCCTTCCACCTGAGTATATCCTTGGGCAACTAACATAGCCTTATTTTTATTTATGGTACCTTGATCATCGATTTTATTCTTAAATATCCACTTAGTACCTATAACATTACAATCATCAGGCTTAGGAACTAAATGTCATACGTTGTTTCTTACAAACTGATTTAGCTCATCAAGCATCATATTTACCCGACATTCATCCCTAAGAGCATCTTCGACTTTCTTAGGCTCAATCTAAGATACATAACTAGTATATATCAGGTAGTTCAAACCCTCTTACGAAGTCTCATCTTTTCATCAAATCCTCTATAACATTCACTATAGGATGATTAAACTCAACTCTGGACGGTTCCTTAGGAGGTTAAGTGTTATCATCAGGTGAGGACTCCTGATTATGGGTATCTAAACCATTAGAAGTGTGTGAGGAATCGGGAACTGAAGTTTCTTTAGGTTCAGTTACCATGGAGGGATCAACATTAAGTGTTCCAACTTTACCCAATCTCCTCCAATCTTTCCCTCATATCGGTATCATCTATCACTACATTGATGGACTCCATCACAACCCGTGTACCAAAATTGTATACTCGCTAGACTCGACTATTTCTGGAGTATCGTAGGAAAATTGCCTCATCACTTTTGGAATCAAACTTGCCCAAATTTTCTCTATCTCTCAGAATATATCACTTGCTCCCAACACATAAAAGTACTTGACAGTAGGTCGTTTACCTTTCCAGATCTCATATGGTGTCATATCATTTTAGGTCTAAGATAAACTCTATTTACTATGTGACAAGCAGTGTTGATGCCTTCACCCAAGAAATGCATAACTAGTCTCTTACCCTGAAGCATGGCTCTAGCCATTTCTTGCAGACGATTTTTCTCTAAACTACCCCATTTTGTTGTGGAGTGATCGCAAGGAGAATTCATGTTGGATTCCCTCTTCTAGACAGAAGTTCTCAAGATTATAGTTTTCAAACTCTATTCCATGATCACTACGAATTCTCGATATGGTATAGTCTTTCCCATTCCTAAGTCTTTTGCACAGTAATATGACAAGACTGAACACCTCAGATTTTTCTCTCAGCAGCTCAATCTAAGTATATTGAGAGAAATCGTCAACCACAACCAAAATAGAGCGTTTACCACCAAAAATCTCGGTCCTATATAGTCCTATTAAATCCATATAGAGTAATTCAAACGGCTTGCCTGTCAAAATTTTAGATGTTTGTTTATGAGTTATCCTAACATGTTTAACTTGTTAACACATGCCACATAAAGTATTATCAATATTTTCAAGTTTAAGTAAACCATTAACAAGTTCCTTCCGGTGAGCTTAGACAAACTCTTATAGTTCATATGAATAAGGCGTTGATGCCACAGTTCAGTTACATCAATCTGGAACTACTGCACACGAGGTTCGAATTAGGAAGAACTACATAACAATTGTCCGAAGTTCTTACACCTTCGAGTACATCGTTACCAGTAGAATCATACATTATACAGTTTTTTTGGACAAACCTCAAAATCAGCATCGCATATTTGGCTAATGTTTAACAATTAGACTTTAACCATTTCACATAAAGTACATCTGAGATAGAAGGTAATCCATATATATTAACAATACCTTCACATAGGATATGTGTAGTAGCCCAATTTCCAAGAGTAACCATAACGCCATTCCATTTATTAAGAGATGAGAGCACGACTTTATCACCCCACATATGTCTAGAACATGCACTATCAAGATACCACATAGAGTTATTTTGAGTTTTAAGGGCAACGTGGGCAACATAACAATTCGACTGATCATCAGACCTAGGAAGATCAATTTTCTTAACCCAAACCTTCTTAGTAGTAGAAGTGATTCTAGCCAACTGAGTCAGCATCTCAGTTAAATGGCTAACTTGATTAGCGCGGAAGTCAACCTTGCTCGAGAAATCCTGACTTTTATTTCTAGTTGTGAGTTTGCGATACCTAAGTCTTATGTATCCCAGTGCAACATAATGGTGGCTGTGGGAATAATCTTAGGTCTAAACTAGCTCGAAAGTTGTTGCCGATTTATAGGACAATTGACTCTACGTTGTCTAGTAGGTCTCGATCCTAAGACATTCTTGCCCTTGGCTTTAGGATTAACAGTATTTCAAGCTTTGTAGGTGGTTGGGACAAACGTGGTCTTGAATGTACTATCAATAGTATTGCCATTTTGAACGTATTCCAGACCATGCCTATTTCTAACATGCTTGTTCATCTCTAATAGATTATCGAGTCTCTGCGTACCACTCATAAAAGAACGAAGTTGAGTATTAGATTTTTTTAAAATCACTTCTTAAGGATTTAACTTTGGGTTTTAAGTTCTTATTAACAAGCTTCAACTCACTCAGATTTTTGGTAGAGTCCTGAAGATCACCTATGAGTTTTTTTGTCTCTCTTTCAAGTTCATTAACCTTTTTCAGTATAACTTTATTGAGTTTCTTGATTTTAATACTCTCCTCATATAACTCATAATAAAACTCATGAATATCGGTCTCATCCTCAGAATCTTCCTCAGATTTTTCACTCTAATCATCATTTTCTACCTTTTCACTTTCCTTATCATATTCAGTCTTAGTTATAGACGTGAATGTCATAAAATTTTGTTCATTCTCACTACCAGAGGTATCACTCTGAAGACTCGAATCAGATTCATTATTACTCATGGTCACTGCTAATGCCTTCCACCTCCTTTTATTCAAATTCTTCTTCAAGTTAGTACATTCATTCCTATAGTGACCAAAACCCTAATACTCACCACATCTAAGAGACTGGATTTTCTTATTAGAAGTCCTAGGGTTTTTTATCTCATGCTTATCTTTCGAGAATTTATTAGGGACATCATTTTTCCGATTTTGAGGATTTTTCCTATTCCTCATCACTTTTTAAAATTTGTTAACGAAATAAGTTATCTCGTCATCCCTAAGGGTCTCAACATCAGTCGACTCACTCTCTTCTTCCCTTATGGAGCTCATAGCTATGTATTTAACCCTTTCCGATTGAGATATAGTGAGTTCATAGGTTTGGATAGATCATACGAGTTCATTTATCTTAACTCCATCTAAATCCTTACTTTCTTCAACTACGGTAATCTTAGATATAAACCTTTTAGGTAGGGATCTAAGGAATTTTCTAATAATTTAGACTCAGGGATCTTCTTATCTAAGTTGAAAATCGAATTTCATATATCATTAAGCTTCGCATAGAATTCATCACAATTCATCGTCCTTCATTCTAATTTCTTCAAACCTAGATGTCAATATCTACAGTTTAGAGTTTTTAACAGTTTTAGTTCCCTAGTGTGTGATTTCTATTATATCTCAAACTTTTTTAATAGTTTCACACATTGATAATCTTCTAAACTCTTCTACAAACACAACCATGAACAATGCATGAAGACCTTTGCTATTCCAGTTACACTCGGCTAAATTATCTTTAGTCCAAAATGAATTATCAGTGGGTGTAAATACACTAGCAACAATGGTTGAAGGTGCAATCCACCCAGTTTGAATGCTTATCAAACTACGCTCATCTAATACTTTAAGAAAAGCTCTCATTCTAACTTTCCAATAGGCATAGTTGCTTCCATCCAAAAGTCGAGGAAACAGTCAATGACTGACTCGTCTAGGAAATGAAATCAGGCTATAATACCAATTGAAATAACGAGGTTCGATCCAAACTACACCTAGAGGGGGTGAATAGGTGATTATGCGGATTAAAAACTTGTAATTAATTAGCAACAAGTCACTATTAATTATATCTAAATGGTTAAACAAGCAATCCAATTTTTTCTATGTTTAAATACTGTGTTAATAAACAAACACAAGGAATGATACCCAACTAGATAAAACCTCCGGGCACTTTTCCATCAGAAATTTACTATAAATGAATTTTTAACTTACAATTTGCCAGATACGACTACACTAGTACTTTCTGACCTCCTGACTGTGATTCCCATAGCTCTCCCGGATTGCGCGCTTCTACACCAACTCCTAGCTACAGTTTTCAAAGCCGTCGTAGATTGTGTACTCTTGCAGCAACTCCCGACTTTATGAATTCGTCTATTTCATTTGGATCAATGAAGAACTTCGCGTTCTCTAACAACTGGAACTCCAATCACCTTCCTTTGATTTTCAGCACTCTAACAAATATGTGGGAAGTAGGAATTCGATATTTGGATTAAGTGGTTTTGATGTTCTCAATGCCAAGAACAACACACATTTTGAAGTTTGAAAGCTTATAGATGAATTGGAACAAGATTATGATAAAGAATATGAGTTTTCTTCAATGGTCAACCTTTTGAAAATTGTTCAGAGGTGTTTGGTATTTATAGTTTAGATTTTGGGGTTGAATGGGCTGGACAAAAATCCTTAAAAATGCGAATTAAAATTTTTCGGAAAACCCTGTAGTTCGAGCGAAAGCTGGTCGACGAGTGACGATGTGTCACTCCAGCGAAGCCCGGCGACAACTAGTGACAATGTTACTGTTTCTGCCACTTGAACCAAGTTGTGGCAATAGTCTAGCAAAATTGCAGTGCCCTTTTTCCTTTTTTTCCATTATCGAACCCTAGACCTGATACAACTCAATTTCTACTATTTGCAACTTACTCATTTACTTTTACAACATTTTAATTTAAGTTCATTTTGTTCACATACTTTCCAATTATATCAAAAACCTAACACTTACCATACATGAGATGGCTGCAAGTTTAAGGGAATTAACAATTGAGAATGCGTCTTATGAGCAATGGCAGTAATCTTTCGAATACCAAGTCAGATTTCAATTTAGAATCTAGAATAAATGATCATGAACTAGTAGTGTGCTTTTATTGCTTAATATGCAACAACTGAAATATTACAATATCCAACCATCAAACAACCAGGCCACAAGCATGTACGAAGTGCTGGACCATGAGGTCTCTAAGCATTTTTGATAGATTGGGGAGAAAAAGTAAACTCTAATGGAAGGAAATATAGTTGTGATTTTCCCTTTGATGGAAAGAAGGTTGAAAGTTGACCTAAATTCATATTTTTCATTTATTACAAGTAATAGGAAGATAAGATCGTGAGGTCCTATGAGATGGTCAATGATGACGAGAGTTTACCACTCTCAAGATAGATTTGGGAGATTCCTAGTCCGGATAATTTTACCCAACCAAAAATGAAGAAGTATATTGGTAAGGAACTATGTACAACTTGAAGGAATACATGACAAAGATGAAGTTGAAATAGGTAAATCCAACGCAGAAGTGTCAAGAATTCAATCTTACATTGAGTGACTTGGCAAATAGATGACATGGTAAGCTTGAGTGGGGTCAATCAAGAGCTAGCCACAATTGAAACAAGTTTTCCATCACACCTTCGCTGAAAGTTGCCTAGGCAAAATTTCTACTACTATGCTCAATGCTATAACCATTTAAAAGCTACTTTTCTCGCTTTAAGGTCGGTCTTATTGCCTGTGAAACCATATTTGATGAAAAAGTGATTGATGCTTTATCAAATGGACTTCGGATATAAACTCCTCTTTGGAGGGATGTTCACAGTAGAAATTCTGCCACATATCACCAGCTTGTCAATCTTACTCTTGCCAAAATACTTACAGATAAAATCATAGAGAACATGAAGAAATAGAACAGGGAATAACAGAAAAGTTGAAGAAAAAGGAGAAAGGAAAAGCCCTGATGTGTACATGTGCTTCAACAAACGCAAAGTGGAGGTGACCAATGTATCACTTACTTCTTTATCGATGGCAGTTGAACACTATATTCCATTTCTTCAGGTTCACAAGCCAAAGTTTTGTAGAATGTACTGCACCAAGGACCATGAATTAGAAGAGTGTCTAGAAGTTATTAGGATTTCACATCCTCAAATCCAGAAGCGAGGTATGCGTGAGGGTTCTACCCCAATTGAAAGCCTCCCTAGAACTAAAGGAGAGGACAAGATCAAGGGTCAGGACCATGAAATGCGAAGAAATTAATGTACAAGTATCATGAGTCATCAATCAAGGAGATCAACACTATCATTGGAAGGTCCTATGTAGGGAAGGACAACGAACACGTAGACGAATTAGACGAGAGCTCCCAAAAGCTAGCATTAGAAAACTACTAGGTTCGAGGTAATTCCAATCCTAGATCTCCTTCAATTGAATTTAATGAAGATGATGACTGTAAGGTAATATACCACACTATAATGTTTTAGTGGTAAGTAGAGGTGGCAATCGGGTCGAGCGGTTCGTCGGCTCGCCCGCTCGGCTCATACTATAGCTACCCACGAGCCGCTCGGTCTCGTCAAAAAAGAGCCCGAGCACGAGCCGAGCAGACGGCTCGCTAGGTGAGCCGGCTCGGCTCGGCTCGCCTAATGACAAGCTGCTCGCCGAGCTACCCCATTTTTAAAAAAAATTTAAAAATTCAATGACCAAACGGTCACTGAAAATTCAGTGACCGTTTGGTCACTGCTCACCAAACGGTCACTGAATTTTCAGCGATCGTTTGGTCACCATTTTTATTTATTTTTTTTTCTCTCACTTTTTTT
>CAIGRL010306015.1:0-16856 GCA_903798325.1 Fraxinus xanthoxyloides
TCCTTTCTCCATCACAAAGTACCAACTTCCTTCATTTAACAGATAATGTTTCCAAAAAAAAAAAAAATCGAGGGCGCTGCCAACACCAACACAAGCAGCACCAACACCACTACCACACACCGAGTATTTCACCATCGCCACCAGCACCTCATCACCGCATCACCTCGTCTCCACTACGATTGTGGTATGAAAACACACTAGCGCACCACCACTGCCAACAAATACAACCAACCAGAGTGTGCCTAGTGGACTCGAGCTATCATCACAAACAAACACCACCAACGACTCTGGCTGCAACGACGGCAGTTGTAGCTGTCACAAATAAACAATAACAATGCTCCAGCTATAGCTGCACACTGACGGGGCCATCGTCGCTGGAGCGACACCATTCTTAGAGCTGTCATCACAAAAAAGCATTGATTTAAACCAATCAAAGTCCACGGGCATCATGTGGAGCAAATCGCGTTGTGATCGTCCATTGCTGCAACTCTCACGACCCCTGATGATGCCGCCGTAAAGACATTGCTCTGAGCAAAATGGGAAGATCGCGGATTCCTTACCCAAGATTGCTACATCGGTGGCGTTGTGAGCACCGCGACAGTACCTTTGTGTGCTGTGGAAAGTGGGAGGGAGAGAGAGGGGGTTAAAATGTTTTAGAGTTTGAAATTGGGTAGGGTTAGTGATTTGGTAGGTGGTGAGTTTGTAAATTTATTTAATTATATAATATGATTATTAGTATTTGAAAAATATAATGTAATCTGATTTTTGTATAAAAATGGTTTTAAATCTGTTTTTTGAAATTGAAACTTGAAAAATCTGGTTGGTTGTAATTTCCTGTTTAAAGATATCAATTAGAGAGCCCAATAGGGCCCATATAAAACTCCTAACCAGCCCAACCTCACGCTAACCTAATCTAAAAGTCAGCCTGAGTTCAGACTCGGTCAGGGTCCGGATTTGAGTTCGAATAATGTCTCCCTTTTCGGATCCGGTGGTCCGTGGTGGTCGGGCTCTGGTTCAGTAGATGGTTGGTGTGGCGTTAGGACACGCGCTCACACAAACACGATCAGAGAAGGATTAGGAGAGAGATGGATAGTGTGAGAAATAGAATAGCTACAATATAATACAAATACACAGAGGCTGCTATATGTCTATATATTTCTCTCGTATTAAAGTTTTCTGGATTTCTATTTCTATTGTGGACTTCATCTTCGGTTTGCCCTAGCTTTCTCTCCTTCTCTCTAATCTCCCATCCGTTACGCAAAGCACCTCAGATCAGATTCTCTCTCTAATTCGTCTTTCTTGAGAAAAGATCCCTTGTGAGCATCGCCTGCTTTTGATTTTTTCTTGTTTTGTGATACATCTGAATGCATATCAGCTTATTATCATCGAGAATCCAACTACCTTGTTTGGATTTAGGAAAAAAAGGAATAATTAGATTAATTATCGTATTAGGGCTTGCAACTTATGTATAGGCGAGTTAAATTAATGTGCTTGGAACGAGGTTAACTGGTTAACTACTATTTTGTTTCTAAAAGTTGTGAGCTGAGAGAAGTTTTGAGTTATTTATTTCTAATTTTTCTTTTTTCTGCTTGACCTATCTGGAACATGCATGTTAAGAGTACTTTTCTTTAGCACTCTATCTGCAATTTTAATTCTGATGCTGGTTCTTGTTCAGGATTTATCTGACTAAATTCAATTTGGCGCTAAGTATTTATCTGATAGGGTGATAGGTGGCCAGATAGATGTTGTCGGCTTGTTTTTTGCCCTGGTCAGGGTGATGTAGTGATTCCTCGCATGTGTGTACTATAAATATATGTTGCTCATTTTTTAATTCTCTTACTCCTTAAGTTCTATTAACTTTTTTTGAGACTTGGGGTGGGGGGTGCATAGTTACATCTTATTCCATCTTGGATCATTTATGATTGTGGCCTGCTTTCACGGTTTGGATTATGGCATGTCACTAATGTGTTAGTTTCTATGGAAAAGAGTGGTTCTCTAGTGTACACGATACCATAGTGAGTTAGTGACGTTGTATGTATGGGAAAATGGTTGAATGTGATCTTAATGTTTGGTTTCCTAAATCTCAAGAACAGTAAAGGTTTTGACAACATATTTTGTTTTGTACAGTTTCTCTTCAAACATGAGATTATAACAAAAAAATGATTGATGTTTACAGATACTGAGGACCATTATATGACAACACAGGAAATAGCAAAATAATGGCTGTTGAGGCTTGTACCAAACCAAAATTGATGGATGATATGGACGAGGATGATGAGCCCTTAGTATTTAAACGGAGCAGCTCATCATCGAAGCAAAACCAATCAAACCCACAACTGCAAAAGTCATCTTCATCTCAAAAGCTTGACCGACAATTAGGAAGGCTGATGCCCAATGGACGATCTCAAAATGGTCAAAGTTCTGGGGTTCAAAAGGGTAAGATGGTCTCGTCTTCCAAAGCATCACCTGTTAAATCATCCCTGCGTAGCCCTGAAGCATCTAAATCATCTGCTAAGGCATCTTCATTGAGGTCTCCGGAGGCAAATCTGAAACCTTCGGCAACTTACCGTTTAGAAAATGTTAATAGACAGATGAAGGTGGAGAAGCCTTCGACTGGGCCTGCTGCTGAACCAAATGACTCTGATGATTCGGAAGATGATAAACCGCTTAGTGCTAGGCTTTCTACTGGCTTATCAAAGATCAACTTGAACAATGCCAGCAAAGGATCCAATGTTTCGCACGTGGGTCAAAATCCAATCATCCCCAAACAAGAAGATTCAGATGATGAAAGGCCTTTGTCACATAAGGTCCAATTGAAGTCTAATGTAGGGACGTCTGCTAGCAAGTCCTATGATCCGGAAGAAAAAAAGCCCCTTGCAGCAAAAAGTAACCAAAATGGGTCTGCCTTACGAGACAGTGGTTCAAAGAAACCTTCAACCGTGTCAAGTAAGAGACCTGCCAGCGAGGTAAAATCTGCTGGGCAATCTTCAATAAAAAAGCATAAGCTTTCCGATGCGTCTATTAATAATAAGCAAGCATCTGTCAAAGCTGAGCCAAAGTTAGAGGATGACGACGACCATGTTCCCATAGCTCAGAGAATGAAGAAGCCGGCTGCTTCAGATAATAATATATCAGCCATTAAGAAAGTAACGAAATTTGTTTCTTCTTCACTTAATAAAACAAATAAGAATTCAAAGAAGGTGATGAAAAAATCTCAGTACTCCAAGTCATCAAAGGTTCCTCCAGGCTCTGGTGAAGGGCAGAAATGGACTACCTTGATTCACAATGGTGTGATATTTCCACCTCCATACCTGCCTCATGGGGTTAAGATGCTCTACAAGGGGAAGCCAGTTGAGTTAACACCCAAACAGGAGGAGGTGAATCTCTCTCTCTCTCTCTCTCTCTCTCTCACACACACACACACACACACAACACACACGGTTACTAGCTTTTCTTTTAGTTCATTGTGTCTATATCTTCAAAAAATGTCCTCTAATTGCTCCAAGCCATGCGATGTTTTTTCTTTCCCAGGTGGCCACAATGTTTGCGGTGATGTTAGATACAGAATACATGAACAAACCTAAGTTCAAAGAAAATTTCATGAGTGACTGGAGGAAAATACTGGGAAAAAATCACATTATTCAAAACTTGGAAGACTGCGATTTCACCCCAATATATGAATGGCATCAGAGAGAAAAGGAGAAAAAGAAACAGATGACTACAGAAGTGAGTTAAAGATTTGTCATACTTTTTGTATGTGACATACAAGGGACGATTTTGAAAATCAAGCTGATTTATTCATATCTGTCTATATTAACTAGTTTGCTCATTATCTGTCAGAAACTGATTGCTTATATGTGATTTTGACAGCTAATGAAACAGATTTTGTATCTACTATAACTACGATAAGTTGTGTTTCCTATTGTAACTGTTGAAGTTTTCACGTTCAACAATATTTCAGTTATGAGCTAAGGGTTACTATGATGTTTCTTGGAGAATATCTTAAGAGTGCTGTCTTGAATCAGAGTTCTGCATAAGTACATCTGACACAATAATCATGACCCTTAGATGCCTTCTGCTGCCTTTCAATGTAGTTGCATCGCAATGAATTCATGCGCTATTCAATGCCTGATGTTATGACGTAATCTGAATAAAGAAGACACATCTGTGTGCTAGCATTTATTTAGCTGGTTAACTTATGCAGATTGCCCAATCATCATGTATACTCTGCTGCATGCCTGGGCTATTGACTATTGCAATTCTTAAGTTACAAACTTATGATAACCATAAAGTTACTTGCTATGAACTAATTTAGTTGGTATAGTTTTACTATATAAATGGAAATAAATATCCTTTTTCACATTGTTTTTCCAGTAACTTCTAATTTTCTTGGGGGTTCTCTTCAATTGCTTTTGTGTCTATCATGTGTTTATCCTTCCTGTGCTGCATTTCTAAGCATGCTCTCTATTGGAACAGATAAGCTTTGTCTAGCTTATGTGCTTTAGAGCAGTTAAAATAATCTGTTGTTTCTAAAATAAACTCAATTCTTTAGTTTTATACATTGTATATGAATAAGTGCTGTTACCAAGTGGACAAATTGGAAATACATGTTCTAATAAGAACAGCGGCTAATTTGAACTCCACTGTTTTTGTCAGGAGAAGAAGGCCATAAAAGAAGAGAAGTTGAAGCAAGAGGAGAAGTATATGTGGGCTATTGTTAATGGAGTCAAAGAGAAGGTGTGGCACCTACATTGTGTTGTATTTCATCCGTTTTTGTATTTTTTAAACTTTCTTCCCCTTCTTTTGGGGGTGGGAATGGGAAGGGGAACTTATGTTTGGTTTCAACGGCTTGGTGTATACATAGCTTTTTGTTGCTTGTATAAAATCATCAATATTTCTTCATTGACTACTCAAAAATGTGTCTTGGGAGAATAAGTTTTTATTCATTTTTTCTTTGCATGTGTTTTCATATTATCTTGACTGTTTGTAATGCAGCAGTAAAGCCTTGGAAGTCTCAATATAGAAGTGTGATGTGCAACCTATTATTGAGCTGGAGAGTGAAGCATATTTTATAAATTTGCAGAGCTACTGATTAGTAAAAAAAAAAAAAAAAGCAAAGTTGTAATGAATTATCAATGTTTAGCAGCCTCTGTATATTTTCATGTTTGTTTTCTTCAAACCAGCAAATAAATTTTCAAGATATCAATAATTAGTTATGCAACATTTTGATAATACTAAAGATGTATGGGGGCATGTACATAACTAAAGATGTATAGGGGCATGTACATAACAGTAAATATTTTGAAATGCAGCTGGCTTTAGTTCTTAATGCAGCATAAATGATGAGGGTTCAACATAGTTATATTCAACTTGGGATTTTCATGGTGCCTTATTTGATCAAATACACTGTTGTTAGATGATAGTGATGTAGACTAGTTTAATGTGGCTTTCTTCTGATGAATGTCTGAGGTATCCGGCAATGATGTCATTTGCAGGTTGGGAACTTCAGGGTTGAACCACCTGGATTGTTCCGAGGCCGTGGAGAGCATCCAAAGGTATATTAAACATCTTTCTGCTAGAAGCGGAGCTCTAATGTTTTTCTAAAATTTCCTCTTTATATGACAAATGGTGGCGATATTAGAGTTTTAATGAGTGAATAGCGTTGAACAGATGGGGAGGCTTAAAAGACGCATACGTCCTAGCGACATCACTATAAATATTGGAAAGGATGCACCAATTCCAGAGTGTCCTATCCCTGGTGAAAGGTTCCTTTTCCTGCTTATTAGTTTTCTCTTTTGAAGATCAGGAAAATGGCTGGTGATTTTTCTGGTTAAAATGGCATTGATTTGAAGAGGTAACATTACAAATTTAATAATTGGCAGCTGGAAAGAAATAAGGCATGACAATACCGTGACATGGTTAGCATTTTGGAATGACCCAATCAATCCAAAGGAATTCAAATATGTTTTCCTTGCAGCAAGCAGTACGCTGAAAGGGCAAAGTGACAAGGAGAAATACGAGAAATCAAGACTTTTGAAGGTATTGAAGATGCAGTTAACCAATAAACGCCTTTGTATCACCTGTTTTTATTGCAGGACTAACTTATTATAAATATATCTTTGCTATTTGACTGAAGGACTACATACAAGGTATAAGAGCAGCTTATACTAAGGATTTCGCAAGTAAAGATCCTACAAAGAAGCAGATTGCAGTTGCTACCTATCTTATTGACAAACTAGCTCTTAGGGCAGGCAACGAGAAGGTACAAGGTCTATGATTTTTTATTTTAATCATCCCATACATTACATTTTTTAATTGTTTGAGAACTTTTTGAGCAATGACAACAAACTAAGGCTTATTCCCACATTCTTTTTTGCCATTCCATTCAGCTCATAGGTAGAACTAGAATTAAGATTCATGTACTAGCATCAGACGAAGTTTTACACTTGCTGTCAACCTACCACAATCCAGAACTTTGGAAACTCGAGAGGAATTTATTTGCAAAGCACTGTTATTATGATCCACCTACACGTTCTTAATTATGCATTCTACAGTTTTTTCCCCATGACAAATAAAATGGGACGATGCAACGTCTCAACACTTTTTAGTATTTTACAGGATGATGATGAAGCTGATACAGTTGGTTGCTGCACCTTGAAAGTAGAAAATGTAGAACCAATGCCTCCAAATATTTTGAAGGTAATGTGACTTTATGTCTATTGTAACTATTTCTCAAATATCCATGTTTTAGATTTTCCTTGTAACATTCACAAGTCTGATGGATTCTGAGGAAAAAATGAGGATTGAAACAACTTCTAAATAAGTTTACACTGTTGACAGTTCTGAGAATTAAGAAAATAATAACTATGCAAGATATTTTCACCCTGACGGCGTATCTGTTTGTATTTGCAGTTTGATTTCCTTGGTAAAGATTCTATCAGGTATCAAAATGAGGTTGAGGTTGAATCTGCTGTCTTCAAGGCAATCCAACAGTTCCGGAGTGGTCAGTAGATGGTCTTCTGTATACATACTTAAATTTATTGTTACACATTTGAATATTATCTGTATCACTTTCAGGCAAAAAGGCTGGTGATGATCTTTTTGACAAGCTTGATACCAGTAAACTAAATGCTCATTTGAAGGAACTCATGCCTGGTCTGACAGCAAAAGTTTTCCGTACATACAATGCATCAATAACCCTGGATGAGATGGTAAGATTCAACCTGGGATTTATAGTCTTCAAGTTAGTATCAGTTCATATGCTGAATGTCTGTGGTAAACATTTACTTCTGTCCTCAAATATTTTAGTAGAAAGAGAGGAGGAGAAGTGATTATACATGCAGGTCATATTCAAAAACTCAAAAAGATGATACAAGATCTGGATGATAATGAACTTTAATAGTGTTACGAAAATTAATTAGTGCTTACTCTTGACGGTCTATCAAAGACTAATAGCAGCTTTAGCGGGCTACATTCTCCTATAAATTGACGCACCTATTTACATAGCTTAGACATTCTTAATGTGAGACATAATTGAAGTTATGTAATCAGTATTTGCAACAAATTTACATGCCGTGAGTTAGCTCATGAAATTTGTTAATGTTTTGACAACTATACCTTGATTTTTCTATTCAGCGTTTCTTTAATTTGTTATCTCTGGTGCAGTTGAGTAGGGAGACACAGGGTGGAGATGTAGCTGAGAATATAGTTGTTTATCAACATGCAAACAAGGAGGTAAAGATTGTTAAAAGCTAACTGTCTGATACATCGTTATTTTTTTTTTTTTTTCTTTTTTCAAGTTTGGTTGAGAATACTAATATTTGTATGTCTATTGTGTAGGTTGCAATCATTTGTAATCATCAACGTACTGTCTCAAAGTCCCACAGTGCCCAGATGTTGCGTTTGAATGAAAAAATAGAAGAATTAAAGGTAATGAATGCCTTCTAAATCTAATTAATCACTGCATGCAATTGATGTTGCTAAAATATTATGAGCTCGAAAGTTCGCTGCCGGTTCAAGGACGTCACTGCTTAAGTGGAGCATTGATGGATCATTATCGTATTTACCCGAACTTATATTGACTGGTTGAAAAACTGGACATGTAAAGGTTGGGTGCTTGTTGCAAGCCTAGGTCACGATAAAACAATGTTTGGCTAAGTTTTAGCTAAAAAAAAGTAGATAATATACTCTTTCCACTTTCAAGTAAAATAAAAAATAAAAAAGTTCAAATTTATTTCAAAAGTAACTTTCAGTGCTGTCATCTGAGAACTGATACTTGTCAGGGAATTTTAGGACGTAATATTTTATGCCGTGTGTATAAACTTGACTTAGTTATTGTTTGTAGGGTGTTTTGGAAGAGTTGACCACAGATTTGGTTAGGGCAAAGAAAGGAAAGCCCCCACTAAAGAGTGCTGATGGGAAACTGAAAAGGAATCTTAACCCCGAAGCGTAATTACATTTCCTCCTAATTGTTGAGTTATTCTGTGTTAGATATCATGTAGCTAATTGTGAAACATCTTGCAGATTAGAGAAAAAGATAGCTCAAACAAATGCTAAGATAGAAAAAATGGAACGAGACAAGGAGACCAAAGAGGATTTGAAAACTGTAGCATTGGGCACGTCAAAGATTAACTACCTTGATCCTCGAATCACAGTTGCATGGTGCAAACGTCATGAAGTTCCTATTGAGAAGGTGAAAAGTTGAATTTCTGGTGGATTAGTTTTCATTGTTTCCTGGTCCTCTTATGAGTTACTTTTCAACTAATTGTTTTGCACTGTCGCAGATATTCAACAAGTCTCTCCTGGCAAAATTTACTTGGGCGATGGATGTGGATCCTACTTTCAGATTCTAAATTTTGTTAGTTATAGCGCAGGACATCCCCCCTCCACCCCTCAAACCGAAGACAGAGATAGACGAATCTGAACAAAGCTCTATTGACTATATTTATTTATTTATTATTTCTGCGGTAATTCCTGTTGTACTAAATCATCTCAATGAAATTGTGGATGATTTTCTCCCACTTTGAGTTGATTATTGCTGGATTTCTCTCCTCTCTGTGTTCTGAGAGAGTGATTTCTTTGTTTTCATAACTTCTAATTCAGACATGGAGTCGCAATGTAACTACTGAATTATAATCATGGATTTTGCTGAACTCTGCTAAATATGACGACTTAAATTTTAGGCATTTTTTTGCCTCCATAAGAGCAATGTATTTGGATACGGTAAACATATTGACTTGTTTTACAGGATAAATTGGTCATTTTATGGTTACCATAAGCAGAAACAACCCCAAAATAAATAAATAAATAAAAAATGAGAAAGGGTACAAGAAAGGTGAAGCCCAAACAAGAAAAAACTCTCCCTTTTTAGTATCAGATGTATCTTTGTGAGCAAAGGACCAGGTTGCAGGAGCCTTTCGATTTCCGTCATGTATGTATTATAAACATTTGATCAGCATATGTATGACAGCAACCAAAACAACGATCCCAATAACTGAAACAAGTGGGC
This sequence comes from Fraxinus xanthoxyloides, assembly GCA_903798325.1. Classification (NCBI taxonomy): domain Eukaryota; kingdom Viridiplantae; phylum Streptophyta; class Magnoliopsida; order Lamiales; family Oleaceae; genus Fraxinus; species Fraxinus xanthoxyloides. The sequence goes on from CAIGRL010306015.1 coordinate 9,509, forward strand.
ACGAGCAGGAGCAGCCACCCTTTGTGCGTTTAGTTAGAAATGCAAGCTTCCTCTGCACTCGCTGTTATCATTACGGGGAAGACCAAAAAAGAAAAAATCAGTGTAAAAATTAGAAAAACACACAAATACAATCAAGATTGCACTCCTTTATACACTATGAAGAAGTCACGTTAGGCAATCCAAAGTTCAAAGAACCCGACGTCTTATGACATGAATCCTTGGAATCATCCAAGTAAGAGGATTAAAATGCTTGAAGACTTGCCTCAGATGTCTATAAGTCGAGAAAAATTCGTGCCAAAAATTATGGTACTCATCTCAATAATTTTACACCAAGAACACGTGCAGTAACTCAACGAGATTTTCTGATAATATGATAAGACTAGAAATATCACCTGTAGTCCCGATTCTGTAACATCAACATGTTGGTCCAAACTATCCTGCTCAGAATATATTAAACAGACATGAACTCAAAAATCAGTGATTTTGGAAGATAATAAATCTGGGTTAGTGAAATATACAATAACACACGCACAATTAGTCTTGTATGCATATCAAGCTCCTCATTGACTGCTAATGCTATATGTTTGGTGCTGATCACTGTCTCCTCCAATTTCTCAAGATCCTCGTCTTGTTCTGCATATAAAGCGAACAAAGGATGATAGACATAGGAGAAGAACACAAACTTTAAAATCTTCACAGAAACTAACCTTTCATGATTTGATGCTGAAGACCAACAAACCCAGAGTTGTCAAGGCCTTCTGTTCTACTCATAGCGTCAACCGGCTTACTTTCTGGCCCGAGCAAGCTGTCCCTGTCTGTGAAGTTTGACATATTCAATGTGGAAGCCATCTGGTTTACTTTTGATCTTAAATTTGCAACCATGTCCTTTCGACAATTCATTTCTTTCTGTGTCCTGCATGTAATATAACGGGTTTAACAAGCATAAAAAAAAATGATAAACAAATATGCTTGGAGATAACATATATATACAAGTGAACCATAAACGAGTATCCAAACATGCTTGGAGAAAGCAGAGGAAACAAATAGACAAATGAAGTAAAGAGAGGTACAGGTAGTTTGAGAATTGGACAAATTTAGCAAGTGAACCATAGCACAGAGAAGATACATCGGATAACGCCTTGATCATTTTAACATTGTACATCAACATCCTTATCCAATGGTCAGTTCAATAGAGATAACTTACAAAGGCTGCTTTGCAGGAAGCTTTGACAGAAGAGACTCAAGGCTATCGAGTCTGGTGCTAAGTATGGTAATTTTCCTCCGTATTGCAGATGAATGTCGCTGTGTTTCTCGCCCTGTTGCAGGAAATGAACTCTCTTCAGATATCATGTTAGTGATATCACCAGCAAGTTTTACTGCTTCATTATATTCCCTCATCCATGGATCTCTAGAAGCGGCCATTCGTCTGGAAAATAAGATGGTGAAATTTTTAGCATTACTAAGCTCTCATCTGAACACAATCATCCTATCAGCTATAACAATGACAGACGACCCTTTTTAGGCACGTTATAGATCACATGGATTTATTAGTAACAAGGATACACAACATTGCACATTGATGCAATGAGAGATTCAACAAGTTAATTTGTAAAAAAGTAGTTTTAGATTATCACGAAGAGTGAAGACAAGAAAAAGAGCACCAAAATAATAGCAAGACGGAAAGAACCATTCTTGTCCCTTTAATCCAAGCAAGAAACAACCTTTTTGGTAGTGTATTAACTGACAAGATACCATTTCAAAAAACCTCTGATGGTAAAATTTAAAAAATAAAAAATAAAAACTGATTCAATTAAAAAATTTAACATAACCGAAAAATCTGTCTAATAACCCTTAAATCAGAGAATGTAAAATTCAGGGCGTAAGAAAGGAGGCCAATGAAGAAGAACTATTGCTTCGGAATTAGCTCATATGCGCGTATATATTTATACCGCCAAAACACATATACTCGCTACAAGGAAACTGTGATTGCATCAAATTTAAAGGATGAAAATTTGTTTACCTTTACGACTGGAATCAGCGAGTTGAATTATGGAGTTGGAGCAGCTGATTGAGGGAATTGCTGTGTTTGAATAATTTAAAAGAAGCAAATCAACTGAAAACACACGGCAACACCAATTACCGCCATGATTAGTCCGTCATAATTGTCGTTTCTGCTGCAGGCATTATGACAATAATCATTAAATAGGAAGAAAATCTTCTTTATTTATTATTATGATGATGACTATGATGATTCATCCAGAATACACACTATCGATTAGGAATACGAAATTTTGAATGAGTTCGAATATAATTCGTCAATTAGACTTCAACTCTTCAACGTCGTCGTCGTAATTACATTGACCGAGTGAATGCATTGATTTCCTTTTACTCTCATTTCACATTAGAAGTTACATTTCAACTAAAATTCATCTTGTTTGGTAGTGTTTTAAAATCATTCGTAACTACTCATTTTAAAACTTATTTTATTCACTTTTTACTCTTACATTATAAGTAATTAAAAATTAACAAAACAAGTACAAACATCTTCTTCCTACGAAGAGTGCATCACTACTTTTAGACACGTTTTTACAAATATAAGAATAACAAGTTAGAATGCAAATTATGCAATAGCTAGTTACATGGTGGAAAGACAATAACGCAGGAACATAGTCAAGAGGAAAATTTGCTATTTTTTTTTTTCTTTTTAGTGAATATAACTGGCCAGATAACTTACCTTGTGTCCATCTCTAGTCCCTGTTTAAGGGTTCAACCACTCATGCAATGCACTCAACGGTCTTATGGTAAAATGAAGGAATCAAGAATCAGATTACATCTTATAGAGTTTTTATGTCAGAAAGATTTACCATTACAATTTGATATTGATTGAAAATCTCACCGTTGGCTGACAATGAGCACGTTGGATGGTTGGAAAGGATGCTGGTGTCCACGAACATGCTTTGATTATTGTACTACATCCTCGTGTGCAAGGCTTCAGTAATTTTTTTTTGGAGAATTCTACATGTACCAAATCATTTACCTAAAGTTTTACATAATCGTCAAGTGACGGCCCCCTATTGAGGGGTGCTTGGGACCCAGGCACCCCCTCCCCCAATAAGGGGCCGCTATTTAAAACTTTATTTATGTACATAAAGCTTTTTTCATTTTTTTTTAGGCTTCTGTAATTTTTTTTGTCCGTACAAATGGAAATTTGCATTTTACAGTGAGATTGTCAACACCTTGATTGTCTTGCCTGCTAATTTTGCCAAAACACCACCCTACGCCAGTCACGAAGCTCCTACCTAACTACTCAACCCACCTACTCCTGCACGTTATTCTCATTTTCGAACTCCAAAAGCAATTCCAAGAATGTAAATGACACTCCAGCCTAGTTAAAACCCATTTTTCTCACCTGGGATTTTTTTCATGGCACGATCAATTTTCATTTTTTTAATAGTTTGTTTATTTAATTTTTGCCCTACCCATGTTCGATCAAATAATCAAGAAGGGTACATTACGGTAGACATATCGAATAAGGGTCTTGATTTTCTCAAGGATTTGTTAATAGAAAAGGCAGAGTCGTCGTTGCTTCCACTTTACCTGCCCAAAATTGAGAAGGCCGTGAAAATCCCAGTTGTGGGTAAAGTTCATATGGTTCTTTCTAATATTACTATACAAAGGATCAATGTGATTTCTTCAACTGTGAAAACTGGTGATAATGGTATACTTATAGCTGTTTCTGGGGCCACCGCGAATCTGAGTATGAATTGGAAGTATTCATATAGCACTTGGTTGATTCCTATTGCTCTTTCGGATCAAGGAAGTGCCACAATTCGGGTATGCGGATTATCAATGCATGTATAATTTGTGGAGTCTTGAATGCTCTACATGGATCCGCAGTATAATAATCTAATGAGTTATCATATCTTCTGAATATTTTGTTGAATGAGTTTCAAGTTAATTGGAAAGTAACTTCAAAAAGCTTTAATTTTACGCATTTTAGATGCCAAAAGGTGATTTCAGAGAGTTGAGTTTCAGTGAAGAATCCATCTAAGATGGAGAATTATTGATATGTAGTGTGAAGTGAAAAAAATGAACAAATTCGATGATTCCAAGTAAAATACTGAGAATGCTGTTAAGATGAAAATACTCGGAAATCATGATATTAAGATGAATTTGTAGCGATATTAAGCCACTGTTTGGGATTTTAATTTAAGTCAAAGTTAACAATTAATTTCAACTACCTATTTAACGGAATCCAAAACCACATTTCATTAATTTTTATCAAACTCTGCTAAAAATATGATTTTAATCTCCATCAAACAGGGGCTAAAACAGATGCAATAATAAATGCGAATTAACACCAATTGGGGATAAATTAACAGATATGCGGCTTAGGCAGTGAGGCCTTTTTTGTTCTGACTTGAAAAATCTCTTGTGCAGTAGAGTGATGTGATCCTAGTAGAATAGGTTAGAAGAGGGAGAGACACATCAAAATTTAATATGACATGGTTATGAATGATGTATTGCAATTAGCTATCGATGTAGGCATGTAGCAATGAATTGAAAGGAGCAGAAGAAATGGATTCATGCAGCCTACTCCAAATTATATGGTATCGGGATTAGTTTGTTGTCGTTATATGCAATAATATGTACTGCATGCATCTGTATGTTTGTATATTAGGACTTGGCGGATTTTGGTGTGGAGGGAGGAGAGAGAACTAGCAGCAGTATTTATGATTTAGGTTTCTGAAAACCTGTCACAGCCTAACAATGGCCAATCAGATTAATGGTCAGGCTGAAGCTCGCTGGCTAGTTCACTAATTAAAATAGGCATAGGTGTATGTCTCATAGTATGTCAATTGTATTACTGATCGGAAAGCAATTATCATTGCAGTAAAAACAATGAAGTTTATTTCTTTAGCTTATACTTTTACAAGCTTCCAGAGTTGTCAAGATGCTTCAAAATGATGTATATGATCTGTTTTTATGAAAGTTGAGAATTCTTCCCATATTTGTCAGAATAACACTTCCGCTTCAAGTACATGTTTCAATCTTACATTTTCTATTCTGTTCTATTTTACATTTAGAGTTTAGATTTTGCAGCTCCATAGAATGATCCTTGTTAGAAACTTTTTATGGAAGTTAAGTCCTTGAATTCTTAGAAACATAAAACTGACAAAACTTGTTTCTTTAGTTTTAATCAGCTAGTTGTGCAAGTCTTGATAGTGATAGAACTCCAGACTCTAAGCTCTAAACTTCTAATATCAAAATATGTTTACAATAATTTTCATTTCTTTTTGTGAAGTCATGGCATGATCTTCAATTAATATATTCTCCACGGAAAATTGATGTATTCTGCTTCTTCTAAGGTTGAAGGTATGGAAATTGGGCTTACCCTCAGTCTGAAGAATCTACAAGGATCTCTTAAGCTGTCTGTTCCGGACTGTGGATGTAAGGTGAAAGATATATCTATAAAGTTGGATGGTGGAGCATCCTTGCTTTATCAAGGGTATCGTTTTTCATGTTTTCTGAACTGTGGCAATCTTCCTTGGTTTTGTTGTTTGTATTGTTGGAAAATTGGGCAAATGATATAGCCCCTGTTTGAGCCCCATTATCTAAAAACTCATTTTCAATCACACATTTTCTCAATAAAATAATTTTGCATGTAAACTCAAAACTTTCCCTACTTTTTAACCACACATTTTTCTAAAAAATTACTATTACAAAATCTGTTCTCCCAGAAAATGAGGCTCCAACAGAGCCTTAGAATGTTAAATTCATAGACTCTTTGAACCTGTAAGGAAACCTTTTGCTTTTCAACATCTGTGTTCACCCTGCTGAGTATTGTAGATTATGGTAGAGATTAAAATCAGGTTTTTAGCAAATTTTGATAAAGGATGATGAAATATGTGATTGCAAAGTTGCGAGTCCTATACAATGTTAGGTTAAAATTAATTTTCGACTTTGATTTAGATTTTAATCAAAAAATTTAGCGCAAATAGGGGCTATGTTTTTATTATACCTTTAATTATTAATGAGGAAAATAAATGTTACAATAGGTCATCAGTGTCATGCCAGGACCTAATTGCATATATACCTGTTTCACTCATGGCTAAATATGCTGATTCTTGGTGCCAGTTGGAAATTGATATCATCCAATATGATATTTATTTTGTCCATAGCATCTGTGCTCATGCAAATCCTAGATGAACATCAAGAACTTCCATCCTAAGATGAAATGTAAATACCTCCTCGATGTGCACTTTAAAACTATTTTCTTTGTCGATGACAAATGTATCTGGGAAACACGTTATCTGTTAAGTCTAATTTTTCTTTTTGTTTACTCTACTTTCTATCTGTGAACGGGCTAGTTATGTAAATTTTCTTTTACTTACTTTCCATGACTATTCATATTCATTTTGTGATTCACCTCCCATTTGTCAGGTTGGTGGATGCCTTTGAGGGTACAATTGTTTCTGCAGTTGAAAATGCTGTTTCCAAGAAAATAAAAGATGGAATTGTAAAGCTTGATTCTGTATTACGATCTCTTCCTAAAGAAGTTCCAATAACTAATGTGGCTTCCATGAACATTACATTTGTTGATGATCCAAAGTTGAGTGAATCATCACTTGACCTCGAAATAGATGGGTTGCTATCTGCCAAGGATGAAATTATAGTTTCCAACCACTATCATGAAAATTTACAAGCTTCATTCTCCTACGAGGAAGTGGATAAGATGGCCAGGATCTCATTGCATGAAGATGTTCTTAAATCTGCATCAGCAGTCTACTTGGAAGTAATTTTCTAATTTCATTATTTTAATGAGTCTGCTGGATTTGAAATTTGGATCAATTTTTTTAACGGATAAAGTGAACATATAAATTAGGGAAAAAGGGCAAATTATTTAAAAAGTTGGGGTGTCTTTATCCAAGACTGACTGGTAGATTCTAGAAAATGGTATAGCAAATATACCAANACCTCGAAATAGATGGGTTGCTATCTGCCAAGGATGAAATTATAGTTTCCAACCACTATCATGAAAATTTACAAGCTTCATTCTCCTACGAGGAAGTGGATAAGATGGCCAGGATCTCATTGCATGAAGATGTTCTTAAATCTGCATCAGCAGTCTACTTGGAAGTAATTTTCTAATTTCATTATTTTAATGAGTCTGCTGGATTTGAAATTTGGATCAATTTTTTTAACGGATAAAGTGAACATATAAATTAGGGAAAAAGGGCAAATTATTTAAAAAGTTGGGGTGTCTTTATCCAAGACTGACTGGTAGATTCTAGAAAATGGTATAGCAAATATACCAAGAATGTGGTGGCGGTGGGGGGGGGGGGGT
>CAIGRL010306021.1:0-11391 GCA_903798325.1 Fraxinus xanthoxyloides
CATACATCGTCAAATTTGTACATTTTCTATTCCAAAAATTTGTCTCAAACTTAGACTAAAATTCGATGTATAATTTTTTCGGGTAGAAGTTGATATGTGATAGTACTTCCACTATATTTCATCACTTTGGCTTCTTTACTCATCCAATTGATGCCCAGAACTCTCAAATATTCATCGTGAGATCGACACAACTTTTCAGTAATTGCACTTGAGTCCTCAAACTTTGATTTTTGCTTAATTTAAGCCATTTTTTTGCTTGTTCTTCCTAATTTACCACTCAATCAGCATTATTGTCCCACAAACACAAATTACAATGAATTAGGCTATATTCCGCACATTTATTGACAGTTATCCATGTTTGTGAACTGAAATAAATGTGTAAAAATGCCATTACCATCTTGTGCCATTTTTTGAATGAAAAAAATGATGTTTTTCTTCCTCTTTGAGCTCATATTGCAATATTGGTATCAGAGTCCCTTTGACCTTAGAACTCGCAGCAGGAAAGATAGGTAAATACCCGAGAGAGAACCAGAAAGGAACCTTCATATAACCAACCGAGTGATTTGTGAGTGAGGGTGATGGCTTCCTGTGGCTTTACAACTCCTTTACTTTCGATATTTACAGAAGAAAATTATGACTTCTGGTCTACAAAGATGAAGGCATACCTGAAAGCTTACGACCTCTAGGAGATCACAGAAATAGGTAAAGAACCCTCTCCATTGAGAGAAAACCCCACTGTTGTACAACTAAAGCAACATAGTGAGGAAGTTGCTAAGAAGTTTAAAACTCTTTCCTGCATCCAATCATCTGTCTGAGATAGTGTTTTCACTAGGATTATAATCTTTGAAATAACAAAGAAAGCTTGGGACAGATTGAAGAAGGAATTTCGAGGCAATGTGAGAACCAGGCAGATGGAGGTATTGAATCTGAGAAGGGAGTTTGAAACTCTGAAAATAAAGGATTCAGAATCTATTAAAGAGTTCTTTGATAGGTTGATGAAGGTAGTTAATCAAATCGGATGTTAAGTGGTGATTTACCAGATAAAAGAGCAGTAGAAAAGGTCTTGATTATCTTCCCGAAAATTTTGAAGCTAAGATCTCCTCACTTGAAGATTCCATGTATTTGTCCATCATTTCCTTGTCTGGACTTGTTAATGCCCTTTAAGCCACAAAGCACAGGAGATTAATAAGACAAGAGGAACAAGTTGAGGGAACCTTATTTGCTAAGGGAAAGCACAAAGCTCAAATAAGCTATGCCGTTAAGAAACTAACTAATGAGAAAAAAGAACCCGAGAACCAAAAAGGAGCTAGTAAAAGAGGAAAATATCCACCTTGTCCACACTGCAAGAGGAAAGGACATTCACCTAAATGGTATTGGCTCAGGCCAGGAGTAAAATGCAAGACTTCTAAGCAATTTGGTCACATTGAAAAGGTCTGTAAAAATCAGAAAGAAAAGCAGGAACCACAACAAGCTCAGGTAGCAGATAATCATCAGCAAGAAAAACACTTGTTGACAGCATTGAACCTGAATCTTTGTTGTAGTGATGAAGTTTGGCTATTGGACAGTGGGTGCACTCATCATATGAATTCCAATCCCAGCATCTTTGTTAAGTTAAATGATGTATACAGATCAAGAGTTAAAGTTGGTAATGGAGAGTTTGTTAGGTTAAAGGTGTTGGCGAAATCTCTGTGCAAACTTCCACATGTACAAAGTATATTTCTGATGTTTTATATGTTCCAAATATTGATCAAAACTTGATTAATGTTGGTCAACTGATTGAGAAAGATTGTACACTAGTATTTAAAGTCAATGGATACACTATATTTGATCACAAAATTAGAAAGTAATGACTATTGGCATGATAAATAGGAGCTTCGTTTTAGAGTGGAAAAATATAGGTGATCAGGCACTTGCAGGGAGTCTTCTTTACGGCACAAAAGGTTTGGACATGCTGACTATACTTCACTCAAACAAATGCATGAATTGGAATTAGCTGAAAACATTTCTAAAATCACCATGATAATTGTATGTGTGATGTATGCCAACTTGGAAAACAAACCAGGATGTCATTCCCCAAGATCAAGCAAAAAGGGCTACAAAAAGTCTTGAGCTGATACACTCAGATGTTTGTGGACCAATGAGGACATCAACATTGAATGGAAGCGTGTATTTTGTTCTCTTCATTCATGATATGTCAAGAATGTGCTGGGTATACTTCTTGAAAATGAAATTAGAGGTAGGAAGTGTGTTTCAAAAGTTCAAAAGCTTGGTGGAAAAAAATGTGACAGCAAAATTAAAACCATCAGATTAGACAATGGAACAGAGTACTGTTGCAGCTAATTTGATAAATTTTGTGAAGAAATGGGGATAAAACATCAGTTAACCATTCCCTATTCTCCACAGAATGGTATATGTGAAAGAAAGAATAGGACAGTTATGGAGATGGATAGGTGCTTGATGGTTGAGAAAAATGTTCCAAGGGAGTTCTGGGCAGAAGCTGTAAATACTGTAGTGTATTTGCTCAATAGATGGACTACAAAATCATTGGACAAAATGACTCCTTTCGAGGCTTGGTATGGAACAAAGTCTGATGTCTCTCATCTGAAAGTGTTTGGGAGCATATGTTACACTCACATACCTAAAGTGAAGAGAGATAAGTTGGGCCAAAAAGCTAAGGTTGGAGTTCTAGTTGGTTAATGCAGCTATACCAAAGGCTATAAAGTCTTCAATCCTCAAAGCAAGAAAATAACTTCTAGCAAGAATATTAAAGTAGATGAAGAAGCCTCATGGAACTGGGAATCAACTGGAGACAATCAACTTCAAATTCCAAAGGCACATGTGATGCTGATGTTAATGAAGAAGAGGTAATGTCTGATAGTGAATCTCATTCTAAAAATAAGGCCACTTGCAGACATATATGCTAGATGCAATTCAGCTACTCTGGAACCTTCAAATTTTACTGAGGCTGTAAACTCAAAAGAATGGACGACTACAATGAATGCATAGTTAAACATGATTGAGAAGAATGGAAATTGGTTACTGGTTGACTGACAAAAAGATAAACATGTAATTATAGTGAAATGGGTGTATAAATCGAAGCTGAATCTACATGGCTCAGTGAATAAATTCAAGGCCAGGTTGGTAGTGAAGGGATATGCTCAACAATTTGGTATAGACTTTAATGACAAGTTTGCACCAGTAGAAAGGTATGAAACCATCAGATTGTTGTTTACCATATCAGTTTATAGAGGCTGGATGATATACCAATTATATATCAAGTCGGCATTTCTGAATGGACACTTGGAGGAAGAGATATTCATTGAACAGCCTGAGAGTCTCCAAGTTCCTAAGAAAGATGAGAAGGTATATTTGCTGAAGAAGGCCTTGTATGGTTTAAAACAGGCTCCAAGAGCCTGTTATAGCAAAATCAATGAACATCTGAGCGGGCTTGGGTTTTTGAGAAGCATGAATGAGCAAACTTTGTACATAAAGGAGGAGAAGAGAGAAATGATCATCATCTCATTATATGTTGATGATCTTTTAATTACTAACAACAGTTGTACATTGATTGAGAAAGTAAAAGATGAATTGAAAAAGGAATTTGAGATGATGGACTTGGGAAAAATGCAATATATTCTTGGCATAGAAATATTTCAGACTTGGTATGGTATATTTATGTGCCAAAGGAAATATATTAGAGAAATGCTAAAGAAGTTTAGCATGGAGAATTGCAAGCCAGTAAGCACCCCATTGGTTCTAAATTTGAAATTGATGAAGGATGATGGAACTAAGAGGATAGATGAGAAAGTGTATAAAAGTGTAGTTGGATGCTTACTATACTTGACTTCTACCAGACCTGATATCACATTTGTAGCCAACAACTTATCGACATATAGACAAGAACCAAGTGAACTTCATTTCCAGGCAGCAAAGAGGGTGCTGAGGTATGTAAAAGGAACAGATTAGTTGGGAATTTGGTTCAAGAAATTAGAAAGGCTGCTTCTAACTAGATTTACAGTTAGTGATTGGGATGGCTCAGTTGATGACATGAAAAGTACCTCAGGCTATGTGTTTTATGTTGGTTCAAGTATAGTGTGCTAGAATTCCATGAAGTAAAAAACTGTGGCTCAATCTACTGTAGAGCCAGAGTACATAACAGCTTCAGAGGCCACAAATCAAGCTATTTAGCTAAAGAAAGTGTTGGAGGACTTGAAGTATAAATATGAGAAAGCCACAACCATCTTTTGTGACAATCAGTCAGCTGTGGCAATGGTGAAAAACTCGATGTTTCATGGAAGAACAAAGCACATAAAGATTAAGTATCATTCAATAAGAGAAGCTTAAGATAAGAAGGAAGTAGAGTTGATGCACTGTAACTCTGAGGACCAATATGCTGATATCTTTACTAAGTCATTGTCCAATGGAAGATTTGAAACATTGAGGAGATACCTTGGTGTTTCCAACAAAGGTCTCATGGTTTCCAACAAAGGTCTCATGGATAAGTATTGACATTTAGCATTGATACTTTTGTTGTCATTATTCCTATATTCTTGATGTACTAAGTCTTAGCTTAAGTTGTATTTTATAAGTTAAGCAAGTATGGTCTTGTAGGGAAATGAGTAGGTTGTTATATAAGTAAAGTCGTAGTAGGTAAGAACAGTTGTTGGATAAAAACTTTTGTGATGTAATAGAATGATGGCTATATATGTTCCAGTTGTGTCTTGCACAATTTTCTGAATGAGAAAGTGATGTTCATTATTCTTCTTTGAGCTCATGTTGCAACACAGCCTCGTCTCTTGGTCATATAATAAATTCTCAAAACTGATTTGGGATACTTGCAGTATTTTCCTTGATTATGGGTTCTTTTATAGTGAAGACATTTTTCACTTTAACTTGAATAAATATATCTCCAAAGATATCATGAAGATATGATACTCTTTGAATCACTTGATATAAAATCGAGGCCTTTCTATTTTATGGTAACCCATTCTTCTTTCAGCTGTTGCACCTTTGTCTTTCCTTCTATCTTTCTCTTTAGGTTAGAGGGGACTTTGTGGTCGTTCATTTCTTCTTCACGGTCCAATGTAGCATCCTCAACGCTAATGTGTTTTCCATCCCCGTTAAGGATTTCAGATATGATTCACCAAAATCATATTTAGGATTTGAGATACGAAGAACTATTATTAGGGTAACATTGTAGAAAATTCTCCACTATATTATTTGGTTACTGAATCTGTTGAGGTATATCTTAAGGGACTTCGCTCTTGTTTGATGCTAACAATGCATTCTTTTGGTGTGGTCCAACCTTGAGAGCCCATGAATTGGATGAGAAAAGCTATAACTAAGTCGTTCTGGCTTTGGATGGACTTGTGGGAGTAGTTTTTTGAACAATATTTGAGCTCGATCCCCAAAAGTTAGAGGGAATGCATAGCCCATAATCACATTGCTCACTCATTGAAGCTTAATCCACGACTTACATTTATCTAGATGGCCCATTGGGTCATCTTGAGCTATTATGGTAGTAGTTTGGACAATATATTTTAGAGAATGAGTGGTATCTATTGGATTTCACTAATTGTAAATATAATGATGGAAACACTACCTTACACCTGGCAATAGCTGATAAACAAGTTAAGGTATGTCAATAGCTCTATTTTCATACTTGAATTCAACCCCCTTCATTTTATTTTTGAGAAATAATCAAACTCTTCATGTCCGATATTTGTAAATGGAATTAACCATTTGGTAGGGAGGATTTAGAATCGAAAACAAAAGAGAAGCTATAATATTCTTTCATACAATGTTAAAATATTGTAAATATTTTGAAATATTTACAGACAGTTAACTTTTTGCTTATTGAGTCTACAACAGAATTTAATGCTCAAAATCTTCGTAGGATGACAACAATGGATGTTCTGATCCGCAGTCGAACAGAAGTGAGGGATGAAGAAGTTGAAGAATCTCTTAAACGCGCTGGAGCATTTGGATCAACAGAATAACAATTCATTAGTCCAAATTAAGTATAATATAACTAGTCCAAACTTGAATTTGTCCTTTGAACACCTAGATCTGTCCTCAAACATGAAAAAAAGTAGTAGAAAAAAGATGTTTAAACAGAAAGATCATTGGTTGGAGAAAAAATGAAGTGCAATAATGGTAGTGACTTCTTTCATTGCAACTATGGAATCTTAAGTTGGAGTCAACCCTCTAGGCGGAGTACGGCAGGATAATTAAATGGTTAACTCAGACGGTAATACTGTATCAATATCTGATACTCACGAGATCGAAGAATCCATTTTCCCTCATAATCATCCGGCAGGATATGGAATGTTCTTACTTGCTAATCCAACAGGACTCATTGCATCACTCAATATCATATTATTGTTGATGAGTGGTTTACCTTTAAGGGGGAGAATATTTATGTGAATTTTGATGGTTATCACTTGGATTGCAATTACAGCAGTTGCATTGACTTATCTCTTCTCGATATCCGTATCAACACTAGAGAAAGAAAGATGAAAACAATCAATTATTCATTTGATTAGGTTATCAGTTTTGATATTGCTTGGCCTCGTGGTTCTTCCTACTCATTGGACACATGATTCGGTTGATGATCAAAATGGTATGAAAATTAATGAAATGTCTGAGTCCGAAAGAAAGGATTCATGGTTTAGGAATTACAAGTTATAGCATTGTTTAAGGTGTTGTTGTGTTATGTCTAGTAAGTTGGAGAATACAATATTGAATGGTACTCAAATTGAAATCGAAAATAAAGTCTTGTTTATTCTAGTGTTTGATCATGTTTAATACTATAGAAGAAAAATGCAATTTCTATTTTATTTGTTTTTTTTAAAGAATCGGTTTAATAGTCTTGGTCGATTGTAACTGTTAGCCAAGCCGATTCTTTTAACAGTCTGGGCAAGACAACCCAAATTGTTGTTTTTTATTAACAGTCTGCCCAAATTATGGCTAAAGTGGCAATCTCCGACCTTACATTGTCACCTACTGTTTACTGTCGCTCAGACTGTTTTGTTTTTTTAAGAGTCGGGTTAACAGTCTGGACCGATTGTAACTATCGGCACATCCGACTGTTTTAAGAGTCTGGGCCAACTTGCCCAAACTTGTTTTTTAACAATCGGCCCAGAACAATCTGGACTGACTAGAACAATCTGGACCAGCTAGTTTTTTTAAGATCTGAAGTTGCACGAGAATCGAATTTATGCCAATCGTCGCCTCTTCATTTGGGATCGACCAAATGTTATATCAAGCCTTTTGAGTTTTATTATCGGCTAATCCCTTAATGTGCCTAGTTTGTGATAGAAATGAATTGACGCGTCTCCATCGGCAGCCATCAATGGCCGGATTGAAGTAGTGAAAGAGTTGGTTCATGCAAAATGTGATGCGGCTCGAGTGCTCGTGGGTCAAGGGCGGACCATTCTGCATTTCTGTGTGAAGTACTATCAGATTGAGCCTTAAAACTCTTGGTGAATAACATTAGAGATTAAGATTTCACAAATTGTAAATATAGTGATGGTATCTTACACTTGGCAGTAGCTGATAAACAAGTTAAGATATGTCAATAGCTCTATTTTCATAATTGAATTCAACCCCCCTCTTCATTTTATTTTTGAGAAATAATTGAACTCTTCGTGTCCGATATTTATAGATGAAATTAACTATTTGGTAGGGAGGACTTAGAATCGAAAACAAAGGAGAAGCTATAATATTCTTTCATACATTGTTAAAATATTGTGTACCAAACACATATTAAATATTTTGAAATATCTACAGACAGTTGACTTTTTGCTTATTGAGTCTATAACGAAATTTAATGCTCAAAATCTCCATGGGATGACATCAATAGATGTTGTGATCCGTAGTCAAACATATGCGAGAGATGAAGAAATTGAAGAATCTCCTAAATGTGCTAGAGTATTTGGATCAACGGAAAACAATTCATTAGCTTAAATTAGGTATAATATAACTACTCTAGGCTTGAATTTGTCCTTTAAACACCTAGATCTGTCCTCAAACATGCAAAATAATAGTAGAAAAAAGATGTTTAAACAGAAAGATGATTGGTTGGAGAAAAAAAACGAAGTGCATTAATGGTAGTGACTTCTTTGATTGCAACTACAGAATTTCAAGTTGGAGTCAACCTTCCAAGCGGAGTATGGCAGAATAATTCCATGATTAACTTACACTGTAATCCCGTATCAGTATATAATACTCACAAGATCTGAGAATCCATTTTCGCTAATAATCATCCAACAGGATATGGACTGTTCATGATTGCTAATCCAACATGACTCATTGCATCACTCAATATCATATTATTGTTGATGAGTGGTTTACCTTTAAGGAGGAAAATATTTATGTGGATTTTGATGGTGATCACTTGGATTGCAATTACACCAATTGCATTGACATAACTCTTCTCGATATCTATATCAACACCAGAGAAAGGAATAGGAAAACAATCAATTATTCTTTTGACTGGGTTATCAGTTTTGATATAGCTTGGCCTCATGGTTTTTCCTACTCATTGGACACATGATTCGATTGATGGTCAACATGGTATGAAAGTTAATAAAATGTCTGAGCCCGAAAGAAAAGATTCAAGGTTCGGGAATTACGAGTTATAGCACTGTTTAAGGTGTTGTTATGTTATGTCTAGTAAGTTGGACAGTACAATATTGAATGGTACTAAAATTGAAATTGAAAATAAAGTCGTATTTATTCTAGTTTTTTTTAATGTCGGCCCAAATTATGGCTAAAATGGCAATCTCCAGCCTTACATTGTCACCGATTGTTTACTGTCGCTCAGATTGTTTTGTTTTTCTAAGAGTCGGGTTAACGGTCTGGACCGATTGTAACTATCGGCACAGCCGACTATTTTAAGAGTCTGGGCCGACTTGCCCAATCTAGTTTTTTAACAATCAGCCCAGAACAATCTAGACCGACTAGAACAATCTGGACCAACTAGTTTTTTAAGACCTGAAGTTGCACGAGAATTGAATTTATGCCAATCGTCGCCTCTTCATTCGGGATCGACCAAAGGTTATATCAAGTAGTTAGAGTTTTATTATCGACTAATCCCTTAATGTGCCTAGTTCGTGATTAAAATGAATTGACGCATCTCCATCTGGCAGCCATCAATGGCTGGATTGAAGTCGTGAAAGAGTTGGTTCATGGAAAATGTGATGCAGCTCAAGTGCTCGTGGGTCAAGGACGAACCATTCTACATTTCTATTTGAAGTGCTATCAGATTGAGCCTTAAAGCTCTTGGTGAATACCATTAGAGATCAAGATTTCACAAATTGTAAATATAGTGATGGAAGCACTATCTTACACTTGGCAGTAGCTGATAAACAACTTAAGGTATGTCAATAGCTCTATTTTCATATTTGAATTCAACCCTCCCTTCTTCATTTTATTTTTGAGAAATAATTGAACTCTTCATGTCTGATATTTATAAATGAAATTAACCATTTGGTAGGGAGGATTTAGAATCGAAAACAAAAGAGAAGCTATAATAATCTTTCACTCGATTTTCTAGTTTATCTTTCAATTGTAATGTCTGTAAACTTGGGAAAAATAATATTCTTCCATTTCCAGCTCATGGAAACCACGCTAATAAATGTTTTGAGATTATTATTAGTGATGTTTAGGGCATGGCACATGTCACTTCACTGCTCATTATAAGTATTTTGTGACGTTTATTGGCAATTTTAGTCGTTACACTTTGATTTATATTCTCCGTTCTAAAAGTGAGGTCGGTACCATACTTCAAACTTTTGTAGCTTACATTGAAACACAATTTTCTTCTAGCATTCGAATCCAAAGGTCCCACAATGGTGGTGAATATATGTCTCATCAATGCCAGACCTTTCTACAATAAAAGGGTATTCTTTCTTAAGTTCTTACCCAGTATACTCCTCAGTAGAATGGAGTGGCTAAAAGAACAAACCGTCACTTGTTGGATGTTGTTAGGGTTTTGCTCTTGGAATCTTCGGTTTTCCCCAACTTTCAGGTTCAAGCCCTCTCCACAGCTGTACATTTGATTAATCGACTCCATGCTCAACATTTAGATTTTGTCTCTCTTTGTTTTTGCCTATACAACACACATCCTGACTATGACATAATGCATACTTTTGGTTGTGTTTGTTTCGTCCATTTGCCTCCACATGAATGACATAAACTTTTCGCACAATCGGTATGGTGTCCTTTCATGGGGTACAACATTGCTCAGAAAGGTTTTGTGTTATGATGGTGTTAATTTCTTTTGTATCTCTCACAATGTGATTTTCTTTGAGAATCAGTATTACTTCAAACAACATCTATCATCTTCTTATTCGAATCCACTCATTAGTTTTGAGGATTCCTCTAGTCCTATTGAGTGTTTTAAACCAGGTGTGATATATCAGAGACGACGACCTCCAACGTCACTGTCCTTCATGATTCTGATCTCGATCCTGATCTTATTCCAGTCTCTGATACTCTACGACGGTCCATTCATATTACTCATCCTTCTGATCGGTATGGTTTCTCTACAACTTTATCTCAATTCACAATTCGTTCTTCTTATTCTCAAACTGTTACCCAACCCTGTTGGGAAAAAACTATGCGAGAGGAACTTCAAGCTCTTCAAGAAAATCACACATGAGATATTGTTCATTGTCCTTCTGACATCAAACCTATTGGATGTAAATGAGTATATTTTGTTAAGCTCTACTCTGATGCATAACTAGATAACTATAAAGCTCGATTGGTGGCTTTCGATGATCGTTAAGAATATGGTATAGATAATGAGGAGACATTTGCTCATGTTGCCAAAATGACAACAGTTCATATCGTTATTGCTATAGTTACTTCAAAAGGATGGCCTTTACAGTAGATGGATGTTAACAATTCTTTCTAAAATGGCGACATTGAGAAAGAGATTTATATAACACAAATTGTGGGTCTCTTCTCCTGGCTCCCTTTCGTTGTTTGTAAGTTAAAGCGCTCACTTTATGGGTTGAAATAGGCTCCTCACGCTTGGTTTGACAAGTTTCGCTCCACTTTCATTAGTTTCTTGTTTACTCAGAGTCAATATGATTCATCTCTCTTTATCTCCAACACAAAGGTGGGTATAGTGCTTCTTCTTGTCTACTTGGATGATATAGTTATTACAGGGACTGACTTTAGATTGATATCTCACCTTCAAGATCGACTTAATGAGTCTTTTCATATGAATGACTTGTCTCCTTTACAATATTTCTTAGGACTTGAGGTGTATTCAAGTTCAGCTGGGACTTACCTATATCAACATAAGTATACAGATGAGTTGATTAACTTAGATGGGCTTTAGGATGGTAGACATGTTGATACCCCTTTGGAGGTGAATGT
>CAIGRL010306025.1:0-10012 GCA_903798325.1 Fraxinus xanthoxyloides
AATTCTTTTCTTGAGTCTTCTTGACTACGCCAACGTAAATGGTAATACTATTGCTAGTACATCCATGACCACGTTCATCCCAGCCACCAACAAAGCTCAGAATATTGTTAATCCTAAACCCAGGGACAAGAATGTTTTAAGATTACGACCTACTAGACAACATATGGTCAATCGTCCTATAAATTGGCAACAACCTCCTAGCATATTTGAACCTATGTTTATTCCCACATGTCACCATTGTGGCGCATTAGGACACACAAGACCTAGATGTCGTAAACTCGTGATTAGAAGTAAAAGTCAGGATTTCTCGAGCAATGTTAACTTCCTCACCAATCAAGTTAGCCATTTAACTGAGACGATGACTTAGCTACCTAGAATCACTTCTACTTCTAAGAATGTTAAGAGTAATAAGAGTGACCTCTCTAGGTCGATGATCAGTTAAACTGCTATGTTGCCTACCTTGCACTTAAAGCTCAAAATAACTCTATGTGGTATCTGGATAGTGCGTGTTCTAGACATATGTGTTGTGACAAAGCTTTGTTCTCTTCTCTCGATGATTGGAATGGCGGTGTGGTTACTTTTGGAGATGGAGCTACTGCATCTATTCTAGGAAATGGTATAGTTAATATATCTGGACTATCTGCTATCTCAAATGTGCTTTACGTGAAAGAGTTAAAATCCAACTTGTCAAACATTAGTCAAATATGTGATGCTGATTTTGAGGTTAGTTTTGTATAGAAAATGTGTACCATGTATAATTCTACTGGTAACATTGTCCTCAAAGGTGCAAGAACTTCATATAATTGTTATGGAGTTCTTCCTAATTCCAACAATGTGTGCATTAGTCCCAAATTGATGTAACTGAACTGTAGCATCAGCTTCTTGGTCATATGAACTATAAGATTTTGTCTAAACTCGCCAAGAAGAAACTTGTTAACGGTTTACCTAAGTTTGAAAATATTGATAATATTCTATGTGGCCCGTGTCAACAAGGTAAACAGTTTAGAGTAAGACTCATAAACAAACTTCTAAAATCTTGACAAGTAAGCCGCTTGAATTATTCTTCATGGCCTTAATGGGCCATCTAGGACTGAGAATCTTGGTGGTAAACGGTATATTTTGGTTGTGGTTGATGATTTTTCTCGATATACTTGGATTGAGCTATTGAGAGAAAAATTTGAGGTGTTCAGTCTTGTCATATCATTGTGCAAAAGGCTTAGGAATGAGAAAAACTTTACCATATCGAGAATTCGTAGTGATCATGGAAAAAAGTTTGAAAACTCCAATCTTGAGAAGTTCTGCCTAGAGAAGGGAATCCAGCATGAGTTCTCATCGCCGATCAGTCCACAACAAAATAGGGTAGTTGAGAGGAAAAATCATGTGCTCAAGAAATGGCTAGAGTCATGTTTCATGGTAAGGGACTAGCTATGCATTTCTAGGGCAAAGCCATCAACAATGTGTGTCACATAGTAAACATGGTCTATCTTAGACTTAAAATTGATATGACACATTATGAAATCTGAAAAGGTAAACGGCCTACTTCTAGTACTTTGTGTGTTTGGCAAGAAGTACTATACTCTAAGAGACAGAGAAAATTTGGAAAAGTTTGATTCCAAAAGTGATAAGGGAATTTTCCTAGGATACTCCATAAATAGTCGAGCCTATCGTATATACAATTCTCATACACGAGTTGTGATGGAGTCCATCAATGTAGTGGTGGATGATACCTGTAGTGAGGGAGAGACTGGAAGAGATTAGGGAGAGCTGGAACACTTAAGTGTTGATCCCAACATATAACTAAACCTAAATAAACTTTAGTTCCTGGTCCCCCTCCCTCCCTCCCCACACACATACACACTTCTAATGGTTTAGATACACCTAATAAGGAGTCCACACCCGATGATAAAGCTAAATCTCCTAAAGAACATTTGTCCAGAGTTAATACAAGTCATCATAGAGTAAATATTATAGGGGATTTGGATGAAGGGATGAGACTTCATAAGAGGTTTTTAAACAACCTAACATATGCTAGTTATGTGTCTTATATTGAGCCTAAAAAGGTCGAAGATACCCTTAGGGATGAATGTTGGGTAAACTCGATGCATGAAGAGCTAAATCAGTTTGTGAGAAACAACGTATGAGATTTAGTTCCCAGAGCTGATGATTGTAATGTTATAGGTACTAAGTGGGTAATTAAGAATAAAATGAAGATCAAGGTACCATAATTAGAAATAAGGCTAGGTTAGTTGCCCAAGGATATACTCAGGTGGAAGGAGTTAAGTTTGATGAAACATTTGCCCAGGTAGCTAGACTTGAATCCCTTAGAATTCTCTTGACTATTGCCTGCACTTTAGGATTCAAATTATATCAAAAGGATGTCAAGAATGCTTTCTTGAATGGAATACTTTAGGAAAAAGTCTATGTTGAACAACATAAAGGATTTATTGATCCTAAATATCTATATTATGTCTATAGGTCGAATAAAGCGTTATATGGTCTTAAACAAGCTCCTAGATATTGGCATGATAGGCTTACTACATATCTCATGGAACATGGATTTTTCAAGAGGTGGTACAGATAGAACCCTATTCATAAGACATATTGAGGAAACCATCACCATAGCTCAGATCTATGTCGATGACATCATTTTTTGTTCTCCTATTGATTCTCTTGCTCATAATTTAGTTGAATGCAAGAAGAAAGAATTTGAGATGAGTATGGTTAGAGAATTAAATTACTTTCTAGGTCTCCAAGTTAAACAAACTGATGATGGGCTGTTCATATCTCAATCGAAGATTGCAAAAAACCTTGTCAAGTGGTTTAGGGTAGACAGTAAGAAACACACTAGAACCCTCATTAGTACTAGTATCAAATTAGGTTATGATCCTACAGGTTGGACTGTTGATCAGATACTGTACAGGAATATGATAGGCAGTTTACTTTATCTCATTGCTAGTCAACCTGACATAACCTTTAGTATAGGGATTTGTGTACGCTTTCAGGCTGATCTAAAGGAATCTCACCTGAGCACCGTGCGACGTATCATTTGATATGTCAATGGAACTGTAAATTATGGGATCATGTACTCTCAGGACTCTAATCTTGATCTTACCGGTTATTTCGATGCCGATTGGGCTGGAAATGATGATGATAGAAAAAATATTTTTGGAGGCTGTTTTTATGTTGGTGCTAATCTTGTTGCTTGGATGAGTAAGAAACAAAATTCTATCTCATTATCCATAGCAAAGGCTGAATATATAGATGCAGGAAGTTACTGCAGTCAATTGCTTTGGATGAAGCAGATGTTGAATGATTATGGAATTGAGTAAGGTACTATGACTGTGTTTTGTGATAACACTAGTGAAATTAATATTTTCAAAATTCATGTTCAACACTCTTGAACCAAACATATTGATATACAACATCATTTTATTCTAGAGCTTGTGGAAACTCGTGTTGTAACCCTTGAGCATATATCTACAGAGAACCAATTAGCTGACATATTTACTAAACCATTAGATGGTTTGAGATTTGAGTCTTTATAATGGCTATTGGTGTTTGTATACCTCATTGATTAGGTATTATTGGTGCATGCTCATATTTTACTATTGTGTGACATTGATTTATGCATGTATTATATTACGAAAAAAAACTCATGCATTTTTTTTATTTTTATTTTTGTTTGTGTATTTGACATTTTATTTGTTTTGCGTGTTTAATGCATACATACTTTAAAATAAGAAATGGAAAAAGGGAAGGGGGAGAAAGGTTTGGAATTTAAAATTAAAAAAAAAAATTGACGCGGGACATTTTTTTATAACATATATACAATATATTTGATTTTGTTAGTTGTGATCAAGCATGGGTTTACTCAATAAACTATAATATAGTTTCCATTGCTGGCTTAAGATGTTTATGAAGTACTTAGTATAAGTCTCTTTATATACCATCTACACTATACACACACTATGATCTTGTTAGGGGACTCTACCGTATGTGTGAGATTTGGAATGACGGTCACATGTTAGTAAGGCGACTTTGAACATGAATTGACCTTATTTATTAAACATAAGTTCAATTTTATCCTCGATAAAATGAAATAAAAAAAGAGGCTCAATATCTTATATTCTTCTTCGGAGCCTAT
The DNA here is from genome assembly GCA_903798325.1 of Fraxinus xanthoxyloides. Classification (NCBI taxonomy): domain Eukaryota; kingdom Viridiplantae; phylum Streptophyta; class Magnoliopsida; order Lamiales; family Oleaceae; genus Fraxinus; species Fraxinus xanthoxyloides. The sequence continues at coordinate 4,145 of CAIGRL010306025.1, forward strand.
TTGACTCTAACAATTAAGCAGCGAGGATTTTCATAACTTGGTGCTTACAGTTAACTGACCTGGGTTCACCGGCCTAAAGCTCGCTACAGTAGTCATTTTAATCGCTTAATGGAGAAAATCATGCACTTAAGATGTGAAAAATAATTATGAGTTTAAAATATTGAAAGTTGTGAAAATAAAATATGTTAAAAATCAGGAGGAGAAAAGAAATTATCCATACACAATGAGTTTTAATGTATAGGTTCTAATGTACTTTTAAGTAAAGGTATATCCTTATTGGGAGTGATGTTTCGCAAGTCATTGCTTACAAAATAAAGGTTTAGAGTCCTACTATCAGATGATTAGTGATACTTTACATATATGGGTTACTTATACAATTTACTCCATGATTAACTTGAGTCACGTATGTAGGAAGGGTTACTTCTCATTGCTCGTACTTATGCATGCTAAAACCTGCATTTTTAGGTTATTAAATATCATTTCTTAGGTCCTTGTCATTTTGTGACAAAAATGGGGAGTAATTTGAACTCAAAGGCATTAAATATTTTTTTGATTTAACATGATGTATCTTAAAAATTTTGACTTAAATGCATTATATGATAATTTCAGTATTGCTATATTAAGTTGTGATATTTTGTAGTATCAATGTTTCGTTTTGGTCTGTTGGGTAGCATTGATATTACATCTTAATTTAGCTTATGCTATGAAATTGAAATAAATGGTTTTGAGACATAACTGCTTGAATTGCTTTTACAATTAGTACCGTTTCACATACATTTTACACATGGTATTTGAGTTGTTTGTTTCAGGAAACAAGTTTACAAAGAAAAAGGAAAAAATGTAGTTACATCAAGACAATTAGTATTGGTTGTATCAGTCATTGAGTCTGTATTTCTTTTTAAGTAACCTTGATTTTAGATTGTATTTTTCCACAGAATGCTAAATGGGGAGCTTGTTAGTATTTGATCTAATTGGCAAGTCTATGAACAAAATGGACTAAAATTAATATGTTGTAAAAGTTAATGAGTTAGTTGCAAATAGTAGAAATTGTGTTAAATTAAGTCTCAAGTTCGAAAATAGAAAAGAAGGAAAAATGGTGCTAGAATTTCGCTAGATTATCGCCAAAACTTGGTTCGAGCATCAGAAATAGAAACTGTGTCGCTCTTATGTCGTCTGGACTTTGCTCGAGCGACACTGTCGCTTACCTATCGCACAACTTTCGCTCGAGTAACAGGGTTATCCGAAAAATTTTAATACGCATTTTAAGGCTTTTTGTTCGACCCATTCAACCCCAAAACCTAAACTATAAATATCAAACACCCCTGAACGTAAATTCTAAGCTTGATCATTGTGCAAACATATGTTCTTCATATCCTCTTCATTCATTAGCTTTCAACTTTCATATCGCGATCTGTTCTTGGCGGTGAAAAACATCAAATCCACAATCTAAATACCAAATTGTTGCTTCCTATACATTTGTCAGATATTTGAAAATCAATGGAAGGTGAATGGAATTCCAGTCGTTAAAGAACGCAGAGTTCTTCGTTGATCCACAAGAGAGACGAATTCATAAAGTAGGGAGTTGCCGTAGGAACGCACAATCCAAGAGGGCTTTGAAAACTACAGCTAGGAGTTGGTGCATGAGCACGAAATTCAAGAGATCTGTGGGAATTGCAGTCAGAAGGTCAGAAAGTACTAGTGGTAGTCGTGTCTGACGGATTGTAAGTTCTAATTTGTTTATAGTGGATTGTTGATGGGCAAAGTGCCCGAAATTTTTACCCAGTTGAGGTTTATCCGTGATCATTTCTTGTGTTTATTTATTACTTACATAACTGCGGTATTTCAACATAAGAAAAATTTGAATTGTATAATTAACCATCTAGACATAATTAATAGTGTCTTGTTGCTAATTAATTATTAAGTTTTTAATTCCACATAATCACCATTCACCCCCATCTAGGTGTAGTTTGGGTCAAATCTCTTGTTTTTACTAATAATGATATAAAAGAAAAGGTTAGGAGAAAGGTGAGATGAATGTGGTTATAAGGTCAAGTGATGACCCTAGTAAAGTTTCTTGAGAGTAAAATTAATTACTGTATGTGCATTCGTGTATAATCATTTCTACATATGTGTGATTGCTTAATTTTTTTGCAAGGTTATATGTTCATTTTCAATGTGTTTGATATGTGCATTAGCATAAATTTGAGAGCAATTGAATCACTTAGTGTAACCTTTTGCATATCTAGTGGGCTAAGATGCATTAACAGTATGTATGTTGAGTGTCTATTAGTGATGTAGAGTATAGATATTTAGGGATATATTGACAGTTTATACTAGGGATGTGGAGTGTGACATTTGGATCACGAGTAGAGAAGCGATTAAATGTTGAAATTCTTTATCTGAGAAGAGATAAGGTGTTTTATTAGACCTAGTACATCTCCATGGGGACGCCAGTATTATTTGTGAAAAAGAAGGATGACACGATGAGATTGTGTATTAACTACAGACAGTTGAATAAAGTGACTATTCGCAATAAGTATCATTTGACTCATATAGATGATTTATTTGACCAACTTCGAGGTGCCACAGTATTTTCTAAGGTTGATTTGCATTCAGGATACCATCATCTCAAAATTAGGGATGTTGACGTACAGAAAACTTCTTTTAGGTCACGATATGACCACTATAAGTTTTTGGTGATGCCATTTGGGTTGACTAACGCCCCCAACAGCATTTATGGATCTGATGAATAAGGTGTTTCACCCATATTTAGACATTTGTGATTGTTTTCATTGATGATAGATTGGTTTATTCTCTCAGTCGTGACAAACATGACGAGCACTTGAGAATTATTTTATAGATTCTACGAGATAAGCAGTTGTATGCTAAGTTCAGTAAATTTAAATTTTGGTTGGATAAAGTTGTGTTTCTGGGTCATGTTATCTCAGCAGAAGGCATTTATATAGATCCTTTAAAAATTGAGGCTGTGATGAAATGGGAACACCCTACTAATGTTACAGCAGTATGGAGTTTTCTTGGGCTAGCAGGTTATTATCGCCGGTTTGTAGATGATTTTTATAAAATTGTTCTTCCTCTGACTAGCTTGACTCGTAAGAACTTCAAATTTGTGTGGACTGGGGAATTTGAAAAGAGTTTTCAAGAGTTGAAGAAGAGATTAGTTTCTACTCCGATACTTACTCTTCCATCTCCTAGTGAAGAGTTTGTGATTTATAGTGATATTTCACGCCAAGAACTAGGTTGTGTTTTAATGCAGAATGAAAAGGTTATATCTTATGCTTCAAGACAATTGAAGAAGCATGAGTTAAAACTACCCAAAACATGATTTGGAGTTAGCAGCAGTGGGGTTAGCACTGAGGATTTGGAAACATTATATTTACGATGAGAAATGTCAAATATTTACCGATCATAAAAGTTTGAAGTATATCTTTGATCAGAAAAAATTGAATTTGAGACAAATAAGATGGTTGGAGTTGAGCCACACTTTGTCTTTAATCGTATGACTCATTTTGTCAATTTACATAGTTCATATTNTAAACTACCCAACACATGATTTGGAGTTAGCTGCAGTGGTGTTAGCACTGAAGATTTGGAGACATTATCTTTATGGTGAGAAATGTCAAATATTTACCGATCATAAAAGTTTGAAGTATATCTTTGATCAGAAAAAATTGAATTTGAGACAAATAAGATGGTTGGAGTTGAGCCACACTTTGTCTTTAATCGTATGACTCATTTTGTCAATTTACATAGTTCATATTTCTTTTGGGATACATGTGTGTGTTGTCAGAAAAGTTAAGTTGTAATTCATGTATCCATATCATAGGCCCACTGCATATTAGGTATATTAAGTACAATTTAGACTTGTTTGTAAAATATTTGTAAAAGTAAACTTCCCACTATTGTATTTTGAATAGTTTAGTTTTGAGGGGCTGGTGTACCCTATTTTAAATTATATGTATTCGTTTGAGATTATTGATTATTGTTCAGGTGGTTTTAGTCCATATTACAGGGAAATTTATCAAAATTTTCATAAAAATGTGTCCCGGTTAAAATAGGTCAAAGTCGCCTTGATGGCGGGTCCGGCACTTAGCTGGTATCTACCATCGTTGCACAACACCTGTCAGGTCCATTAATCAGGTGGAGTGTGAGAGATGCACTTCTATTACTTTTGTTAGGTGGAAACACATTATCCATTTAGGTTGTGAGAGATGATATAGTGATAGAGGATTATCTCGAGGACTTAAGTTCTATGGAGGTCAACCGATTAGACATGAGTTGAATGATCAGTCTTGTAAGCATGGTTGGCGATGAGGTGAGATATTTGTTCTCGAGGTGTGAGCAACACTGAATAGGATAGGATAAGTATGGTATGGTGAGATCTTTTCGTGGAGTCATTTACGCATTTGTTGCATACTTATTGACCACTTGATTGATTAACTTGGTGTTAATCTATTATTCTGTATGAACGTATTTTGGAAAAGATCTGTGGATTATCATATATGATATCTCCATCGCATGTTTATTTACTCTTGACTGATTGCTGTGATTATTCGCTTCTACTTGAATATATGTTTGTGACCTTAGCCCTAGTGGGTATATGGAGAGATATGGCATATGTTTCGGGTCCGGAACGAGGTAGATTTGTGATTCTAATTTTATTGGTTACCTTGATTATGCAGTGTTAACTTTGTGTTTTGATTACTTGTAAATTGATTGGGTATCAAAATGAAAATTTGTTGGGTGCTGATACCCAATGAATCCCGGCAATGATGTAAATGTTAGATTAAATTGTTACCACAATCAAGTCTAAAAGTTCAACCTGAAAACAACGTGGACCCTTTTGACCCATATATATTATCTCTTGGATATGACTTTAAATTTTGACTCATTTAACCTCTTTTATTGGTCCAACTAAAGCTTAACCTGGCCTATATATGGTATCTTTGCCCTAACCGTTTTGTGTGTGATTTGTGTTGTGAAAGGAGAAAAACGCAACTGCAGAATTGGAGAGGAAAAAATCGGTGGCTTTCTTTGTATTTTGGCTTCCATCTCGTGTTTTTTCCATTGTTTTTCTCGTGCATTTGTAGTCTACAAATCATCACAATTTTCTTGTTCTTTGTGGGTGAGATTGAAGAGCAATCGAGGTGAATATATTTGTTGTGGGTTGGAGCCGCTTGCATTGGTTTTTTGGTAGAGAAAAGTAACGTGAAATTGAGTTTGAAAAATGCAGTTTTGATGACTCTAGGAACAAACTTCCGCNAGAAAAGTAACGTGAAATTGAGTTTGAAAAATGCAGTTTTGATGACTCTAGGAACAAACTTCCGCGACACTTGTGATCAGTTACATCATGTTGTAGCTTAATCTTTTATCTTTGCACAACAATCTGTTATTAAAGCACTCCAATCCGCTATTAAAGCACTCCAATCCGCAACCACAAGGACAATATTTAATGATTATAACAAGAAAATAGAAAAGAGGATATCGACGGGCATCCATTATAGTGACAAAGAAGAGTCCGTTCCTAAACCAAGTTAAGAAATGTCATTCGTGGCATGAGAAGAGAGATGATTGATTTTGTATTGACAATGAAGCTTGTCCATCTCGGATCACTGTGTGATTGCGCTTCCTCGAATTATGAGGTATATCTTGCATTCAAAGCTTGTCTCAATTTATTATCATACTTTAATCACCTAAGCTAGTATACTACTCTATCACTAATATCTAGAGTGTGTTTGATGGATATTATTTTGGAAGAATGTATTTTGGAATAGTAGATTGATAGAGAATGTGTGGTTGAAAAAGAAGGAGAAATTATTGATGTGATGGAAAATATTATTTTATGAAGAA
>CAIGRL010306081.1:0-10089 GCA_903798325.1 Fraxinus xanthoxyloides
ATTGACAATTTTAAAGTATATGCTACCTCTCCACTACTATTATCCATGGTCGTGAAATATACTCGTTACTATTCAAAGTCAAATTCACAATTTTTCATTAAGATAACCTAATCATGAAGACAAGCATTTAAATAGAACAAATCCTACATAAATTATTGGGGAAAAAAATTAAGAATTGAGAAAAGAATTACCTTGTGTTTGGTTTTAGATTTGTGCCCATGAACAGTTAAATCACGGTCTCAATTATTTTACAGCAAACCATTTTCTTCATTTTCTTATTCTTCTGTATCTCTTCGTCATTGTAAGCTGTATGTTCTTCCTACTCTTCTTCTTCGTCCTTGACATCATCTACTCTAAACTATCTTTCTCATATTCATCCTGCCCTTCTTATGCTCAGAAACACCACATCACAAAAAAAAAAGCTTTGAAATTTATTCTTAAACATGGGGCAACACAATTGTATTTAAATACTAAACATGCAAAACGTACCTGGATAATGAGGTTGGTATACATATTTATAGAGGTTGGCGGTGGAGTTAGAGAGGTTTGTACTGTGTTGGGATTGCACAATCCAAGATAAGGTGAGATTTATGGAAATCTGAGGGTTGGTGTTTGAATTGATGTAGTATTCCGTAGGTATGTGTCATGGGGGGAGAACACGCGTGGTAGGGGATAAGGAAGTGACCAAGAAGGGGCCCGACCTTGGTAATAGCCTAAAATTATTGGGCTCAGGTCGAGGCTATTAGGGTCTATACCTAAAGGGCAGACCTTGGTAAGACCAGATCTTAGTTCAGGGATTAATATCATCACAGGCCCCCGTGCATCTAGGCCGTAGCTGAAAGTTCACGAGCTGCTGGTCAAGATGCATTGAGGTGTAACTGGGTCGGGTTGCATTTGATGGGTCGTCGTGTGTGATAGCTATGGTGCCACGTAGCGATCAAGTATTAGCTTAGAAAGGGCGAACTTGGGTGGTTGACACGTGGCCCGATCCAAAGGCCAGGATTTGAGCGACCTTTGACCTTCCATTGACTCCTATAAATACCCTATTTTCACCGTTCATTTTCACTTTTTCACTTTCAACTCTCAATGAAAGCAGATCGAGTTCGAGTCTTAGAGGGTATTTTGAGCAATGTCTTTGAAAGGTAAGTGTTCGACCTCTTAAGTTTCCTTATATATACTGTCGAGTAGTAGCAGTCAATCATCTAGGAGCTCGATTAGAGGACCCTCGACCAAGAGGGCACGTCGATTATTCCTATGATCATGCCCATCGACTCGCAGCTATAGGTCGAGGCGATATTAACGTACTCTAGAATAGGGAACAAATATAAGGAACATGTAGTTGATGTAGCTAGGGAGTTCGGGGTTATGCCCCTGTGTAATGTTAGAACACCTGAACCTCATGAGACGATTTTAGACGCTCGAGAGGGAGAGATGACCTTCTTTAGGGACTCTCTTAAGGTCGGGCTCAGGTGGCTTTTTCATCCATTCTTTGTTAATTTCCTGATATCCTTTTTTATATGCCTGGGTCAGTTAGCCCTAAACGGTTGGAGGCTTCTTGTCTATTTTTTTATTCTATGTAGATTTCTCGAGGTTGAGCTTAGGGTCGACCTCCTGAGAATGGTTTTTGACCTAAAGTACTCGTCGAGGTACAACTGTTTTGTCTATCTATCCATGAAAGGGGGTTTTAGGATACCAGAAACCCCGAGCTCTCTTCGGGGCTAGAAAGAGCGACACTTCTTTGTTAGGCCTCAAATCCCCGACCATCCTTTTAGCCTAATGTGGGAAATACCCGATAAAGATAGGTTTAATGAGGGCTAGGCCTATTTCGAGATGTTGGAGAGGGATAGGCTGAGATTAGTGAATCACGACCCTCTTGCAGTCAGGTGGATTTTCTGGTCGAGGATGACACCCTTGATCTCTTGAACGTGAGGGGAATCAAGGGCACGAGCTTGAGCTCTAGTTGTTTTGGTTAACTATTTCGAACTGACGTCGACCTAATATGTTATGTATTTTTTCTTTTTCAGAATTGGAAATGTCTTTCGATCCATCAGACTTCTTGCAAACATTCACCATAAGGCCAAGGGTCCAAAGCCCAGAGCACAGGCCCCGTCAAAAGGAAAAAAATGAACGCGAGAAGTGAACTCGAACAAGATGCCAAGTGGGGCTGGGCAATCATCGAAGAGTCTGACGATCTTACCCCATCCATCTTCTCGACCAAATTCTTCCACCCCTCGAGCTGTGCCTGAGATTGTCGATCTTGATGATGAGACGCCTCTACTGAGCTTGGCCATGGAGGAACACGCTCGATCTCCACTAATCCCGAGTTTGGTGAATAAGTACAAGGATGAGGTCGAGCCTGGTAAAGGAGTTAGGGCACTCGAACTCATAACTTCGAAGGTCTAGGATATTTCTCGAATTAATACTCCACTTTGGTTATTTTTCTCGACATTAACTCTTTCATTTTCTTTTTCTTTTGCAGGCCTTAAGTATGGCTCGGGGGTTATCCCTGAAGAGCCTTGAGTAGGATGGTTGAGCCCAAGGCATTAATTGAAGAAAAAGGAAAGAGGATACACAAGCTGGAGGTTGAATGAGATCTCGTGTGGATCGAGTTAAGAAAAGCTAGTGACCAAATTGGTAAGGTGAAGAATGAGGCTGAGGAGACCAAGCTCGAGTTCATTCACACAAAAAAGAAGTTTGAGGATGAGCTGATTAGGGCTTGAGCTAAATCTGTTCATGGTTTCAAAAACTCTGATGAGTTCGAGACAACGTTGGGTCAATATGGGTCGGGGTCACACCATTTCGCTCTAAAACTTGCACAACCCTTCTTGAGGTCTAAGCTCCTTGAAGATTCAAAGCCCTTGATCGAGGACTTAAAAATGGTGAATGAGCTTGCTATTAAGCTTGAGTTGTCGGAATCGGAGGACGAGGACGAGTTGGCCGAGTAGATCTAGACTAGGACCCCCTCCCCAAGCCTTTTTGCTTTTAAATTTTGAGAAATGTAATAAGTACATCGCCCGACCTGGGCTATTTGATAAAGATTGAATGAATGTTTTTGTTTGCTTAAGTGCTCGCATGTGATTTACTTCATGCTTTTAAGTTGTTTCTTGTCGATTTGAGCATGTTACTTGACCATGGTAGAACAATTAGCTCAATATTACAGACCATGTAGTTCAAGTTGTGTGTTTAAGAAGTAACTCGAACAGTACTTGGCCAGTTCTTGGCCAAGAAGCTCGAGTCGTGTTTCTGATAGTTCTTGAGTTTGTTTTTATGATACTGCTCGAGCGTTTTACTTGGCTTTTTGGCCAAGTAGCTCAAGTCATGTTGTGTATTCATCTCGAGTCGTGTAACTTGGCTTGTTGGCTAAGTAACTCGGGTGATATGCAGTTATGAGCTCGAGGTGTGTGACTCAGCTAATTTTTCACCAAGTAGCTCGAGTCATGTCATTGTAATGAGCTCGAGGTCTGTCACTTGGCTGATTATTTCCCAAGTAGCTCGAGTCATGTCGTGGTAATGAGCTCAAAACGTGTCACTGGCTGATTTTTTGCCAAGTAACTCGAGTCATGTCATGGTAATGAGCTCGAGGCGTGTCACTTGACTGATTTTTTTCTAATTAGCTCGAGTCATGTCATTGTTATGAGCTCGAGGCGTGTCACTTGGCTGATTTTTTGCCAAGTAGCATGAGTCATGTTTGGAAATCACTTCAAGTCGTGAAAGTTGGCATGTGACCAAGTAGCTCGAGATATGCCCCAGTAGGCTCAATCTCGACCAATGTATGTTGGTATTATGGATAATTTTAGAATTGTCAGAGGCGGGGTCGAGCCCAGTCTAATGCCAATTTCGATGTTCTTGGGTTAACTTGTTGCCGCAATGTACTTGAGTGTATTGAAATAACGAATATTACACGGCGTTATGCTATATCTAAAAAAATCAAAAACCTTGGGGCACGCAGGCCTGAAGAAAAGGAAAAAAAACATAAAAGAAAAAGAACTAATTGGAAAAATAAACACTTGAATGTCCTTAAGACCATCTACTTGTAATACATATTTAAGTTTTCAGCGTTCCATGGGCTTGGGAGTGGTCTTCCCGAAGTATCTCTCAAACTATACGCTCATTCTCTTACTTTTCACATGACTTTATAAGGTCCTTCCCATGCTGTCCTAACTTTCTTGGGGGGTGGCCAGCAGCATCAGCCTTCCGAAGCACTAGATCTCCAACTCTAAATCTCATTGTATTAACCCTGGTGTTGAAGTGCTTGGTTGTTATGCTTTTTTAACTTGCGGCCCTTAGAGATGCTTGTTCTCTCACTTCCTCAAGCAGGTTAAGATACTCAGTTGTTTGACCTTCGATGCAGGGCTTAATTATCCTTTGTGTAGGAAGGTCGACCTCAATCTGTACTGTGGCTTCCACACTAAAAGCTAACAAAAGGGGTTTCACTAGTTACGATTTTGTGAGAAGTTCTGTATGTCCAAAGGATGGAGGATAGTTCTTCTGGCCAACTACCTTTGGCATATCCAATCCTTGTCCGGAGATCTTACAGTATGATCCCGTTGGTCACCTCGACGAAGCCATTGCTCTGAGAATGTGAGACTGATGTTAGGCGGTGGTTGATCTCGAGGTTATTGCTAAAGCCTTTGAACTATGCATTATCAAATTGTCTCCCATTATCTGTTATCAATACCTTAGGTATCCCGAACCTACAAATAATGAACTTCTATACAAATGATTTGATTTTTGGCTCGAAGATGGTTACCAGTGGCTCTACTTCTACCCACTTGGTAAAGTATTCCAATGCTACGACAATGAATTTCAGCTGACCCCTGGACAATAGGAAGGGTCCAAGGATGTCAACTCCCCATTGCTCAAAAGGCGCAGCACATGGGATTGATGTTAGCTCTTCGGCATGAGTGTGTATGATATTGCCTAACATCTGGTACTTGTCATACCTCTTAACGTAGTCCAATGCGTCTTTCTTTACGTTAGGCCAATAGTACCCGTATCTTATGAGCTTGTAGGCAAGAGCATGAGCTCATTGATGATTTCTACATACTTTTTCATAAACATTTTCTAAGGCTTGGAGAGACTCGAAAGGCTTGAGACACCTCAAGTAGGGTAATGTAAGACTATCTTGCCTCCCGGGGGTCAGATGATAGGTTTCCGTTGTTTAAATACTCCATTATCGGGTCCATCCAAGATGGCTCATGATCGATGTCCATGATACTCTGCTTTAGATTGATGTTGGGGTCTGTTACTATCTTCAAGTGCACCATTCTGTCAAATTCATCTATCCCCATAAACATGAGCCTAAATAGTGCATCGGCCTTCGAATTATCAGCTCTTGCAATTTTCGTAATCTCGCAGCTCTTAAACTTTCTCCGGAGGTCATGTGCTTGTAAACAGTATGGGCTCATCTTTTCATCTTTTTTCTCAAAGGTTCCCTCGGTTTGGACAACCACAAGTTGGGAATCACTGAACACATAGACATTCTTGATCCCGAGGCTGTGTACTAGCCCTAATGCCAAAATGATGGCATCATACTCCGCTTCATTGTTGGTGGCTTCAAATTCAAACCTAAATGCACATTGGATTTCAGTTATTCTTGTCGGGTTAGTGATGGTAACTCCGGCACCCAACCCCGAGCTATTCGATGCTCCATCAACGTATATCTCCTAAGTTTTCGATATCTTGCTCGAGTAACTATCTAGTGGCCCCAAAGTCCTGAGGTAAGTTCTGCAATGAAGTCAGCCAGGCTTGTGCTTTGATTGCGGGACTCGATTTGAACTCTATGTCGAACTCACCTAGTTTAATTGCCCATTTAAGTAGTCTTTTGGAGACATCTAGTTTCTGGAGTATATGTCTCAGCGGTTGATTAGTGAGTACAACAATTGGATGGAACTGAAAGTACTGGCGGAGTTTCTAGGCAGCCACAACCAAAGCAAGAGCGAGTTGTTCAGCCAAGGTGTACCAAGTTTCTATATCCAGGAGTACTTTGCTTACGTAGTATATAGGTCGCTAGACCCTCCCAACTTCTTTCACTAGAACTGCACTCCAAGTATAGTAACAACGTATCACTGGGCTCTGGTTTAGTGAGGACCGGCGGAGTTGCTAAAGCTTTCTTTTGCTCTTGAAAAGCGGTATTGCACTTTTCATTCCAATCGAAACTCTAGTTACCTCTGGGGATTTTGAAAAATGAGAAGCACCTGTTTGTTGCTCGAGATACGAACCTGTTTAGTGCTGCAACTTAACATGTTAGTTTCTGTATATCCTTCTTATACTTTGGTGGTTCCATTGAAACCAAGGCTTCGATCTTATTAGGGTTGGCCTCTATTCCTCTATGGGTGATCATGAATCCCAGGAACTTGTTGGATGCTACTCTAAATGCACACTTAGTGGGGTTTAACTTCATCTTGTATCTTCGTAGTGTAGTAAAGACCTCTTCTAGGTCAGAGACATTACAGTCCACCTGTTTGCTTTTAACAACTGTGCAATGTTCTTCCTAATCATATTAGCAAAGACCTTGTTGATGAGTCTTTGATATGTAGATCCTGCATTTTTTAACCCGAATGGCATGACCTTGTAACAGTACATCCCGAAGCTGTATAACTGGTGACTTGAGGTGCTATCCACAAGATTATCAATTCGGGGTAGGGATAGCTGTCCTTGGGACATGCTTTGTTTAGATCTTTGAAGTCGATACAAACTCGCCACTTCCCATTAGCTTTCTTGGCTAGGACAAAATTGGCCTTGATGAGTTTTGTAATTTCTTCTCGTATCACCTCCAGTTGTTTTAGTGCAAAACTATTTCATCCTCACTTTATTGGTCTTGCACTGAGGTTTACGTTCAGTTTGTGTACTGCAATTGTGGGGTTTATTCCAAGCATGTCCTCGACACTCTAAGCAAATACATCAATGTTGCGGGTCAAACAGCTGATGAGTTTGTCCTTAGTTGTGTCGTCAAGACCTTGACCAATAGTAACTTTCTTGCCAAGCTCGAGCTCGACCTCATCCATTTTCTCAACTACCGCGAGCCTCCCTCGGTGGTCGAGTTCGAGCTCCACCTCTGATAACTGCATGACGCCCATCTTGATCTCTAGAACGTTGGTCACATAACAATGTCTAGCCACTACTTGGCTTTCTCGAACCACTCCGACTTCTTTGCCTTAGGGAATTTGACTGCTAAGTGGAATGTTGAGACGATTGTCGTGATCCTATTCAATACGGTCTTCCAAGTATGGCATTGTAGGCCATAGGAACACGGACAACCTAGAACGTCGTGATTTGCATACCTGCTTTCTCTCTGATCCAAGGGCAAGAGGCAAATTAACAACACCATCTGGAATGACAATATTGGCTCCAAAACCCTAAATGAGGGTTTTGACTGGTTTGAGATGCTATGTTGAAATTCCCATCTTTCCAAAAGCCTTCCGTGACAACAAGTTTTTCGCACTGCCGTTATCCACCAAGATCATTTTCACATCAAAGTTAGCGATGATTACTGATATAACCAGGGCATCATCATGTGGAAAAGACACTCCTTCCAAGTCCTTTTCTCCGAAAGTTATGTCTTTAATACTACTCATATCCATATTTGAGATCAAGGGATATTGTCTTGCGTACTGCTTACACCTGTCGCTAGAGTCACCTCCTGAGGCCATTTCTCCAATAATGAAGTTGATGGTACGTGCGGTCAGTTGTTGATCCTTTTTATCGCCAGGAGGCCTCCCTTTATTCTGACTGTTCTGGGGACACTTGTTTCGACTTACATGCGCACTTAGAAAACCCCTCTTGATGAGGGACTCGATCTCCCGCTTCAGGGCAAAGCACCATTCCGTCGTGTGTCCGTGATCTCTATGAAAGTCACAATATTTACTTTTGTCGTAGGCTTCTGGAGGAGATTGTAGCTTGGGAGGCCACTTCAACTCCTTGATCTCCATCAGAATGTTCAACCTCATGGTGATCAATCAGGTGAAGGATGTCCCGGGGATGGAGGACTTCTTTTCTTGACTAGCTTCGAGAAAGATCGAAACGTTGGGTGGACTCATGGGGCCTCTTTAAACCTGGCTTCTTAACTAGCGGGGCATCTCTTCTTGGAAACATCGTTTCCTCCATGTTAATGTATTTTTCTGCCCGTGAGCAGTCAGTTATTGACTTGAGAGGAGTTTTTGATGGAGACATCTTAAACGCCTCAAACCTTACTGTATATGTAAGAGCGAAGATCTTGGCTATGATATGTAGGTCTGGGATCAGAAGTTTTTCCTTATTGAACCTTGTCATGAAATTGTGAAGAGTCTCGTTCGGTCCTTGATGCATATGCATGAGTGATGCGGTTGTCTTCCTCATGAGCTTACTGCATGCGAAGAAGGTAGATAACTTGTTAGCTAAGTCCGAAAAAGAAGATATGGAGTTGGGCTCTAATGTGGAAAATCAATCCCTTGAGGCATTAGTCAGTGTGTGAGGGAAGGCTTTGCACATCACAGCGTCGGGTGCAACTTGTACGTTCATCATGTCAGTGCATATGTCGAGGTGGTTGATGGGATTAGTCGTCCCATCATATTCCTTTACCCAAAGATACTTGAATCGATCCGATAGGGGATACGACAAAACTTCGAGGGTGAAAGATGTGTTCGCGGTGAATCTTGTTGCTGCATAGGACTTCTGAAGCATTCCTGCTGTAATTTCTTTCTGAATAATCCTTGCTAGATCGACATAGTCCATTGCAACCGATCTCGAACTGAGGGGTGCTTGGGGTATGCTACATGTTCTAGAATCACCGTGACTGAGGTTTGGAGCCTGATCTTCGGCCACGTTACCACTTATTGAGGATGGTGCCAAAAGTGTATTTCTTTGATGAGTATTTCAATGCGGCCACTTGTTGGCAAAGTTTCTCAAATGCGACTGGTGCGATTGTTGTGAGCGGATGTGGTGGTTCTCGTAATATAACCTGCTAAGAGATCGGGAGATCTATAGTAGCAGGTTGGTTAGGAGTGGATGAGCTTGCCGAAAGATGTCCTAAACATGTGTTAACCATGACTTCCGGTAGTGCTTTCCACATACGACGCCAATGATGCTACTAGAAATTGTACCTGGGCAAACTCGAATAGAATAGAAGAACTCCGCGTTATCCGATCTTCAATACCTAAAACAAAGGCGTCGATGTGTGTCCTCGTCACCCCTCCGTTGCTTAAGTCAGACATGTGTTCAAGAGAACCTTATGCTAAATATTATGAAAAACGTACCTGGATAATGAGGTTAGGACACATATTTATAGAGGTTAGCAGTGGAGTCCCAGAAGGATTGAACTTTCCTTATTAAAGGGGTTTGTACTGTGTTAGGATTGCAAATCTAAGATAAGGTGAGATTTATGAGAATTTGGGGGTTAGTATTCGAATTGAACTAATATTCCATGGGAATGTATGATGGGGGGAAAAACACGCGAGGTAGGAGGCAAGGAGTGGCCCGACCCGAATGGACCCGACCTCAGTAATAGCCCAAAATTATTGGGCTGAGGTCTGGCTATTGGGGTCTATACCTGGAGGCCTAACTTTGGTAAGACCCGATTTCAGTGTTGGGCCAACAAGCCCAATAGAAGTAGGTCGAGATCGAGTCGCGAATTAACATCATCAGAGTGAAATAAATTTTTGTTGCTATATATCAACCGACTACAAAAATATTCATGGAGAACCGCCTACAAAAACATTCATGGAGAATTTAAGTATTCCAAAGTCAATAAATACGGCTAGTTAGTAATCCTAAAACCCTCTCTTTTAAGAGAGAGTAGAGATTTAATGCTAACTTTCTTGTACTTCATATGTTGCAATTTTGATAAATCTGTAAAAATATAATCTATACGTGATTTAATAACGATAATTTCATAGGTAACTTATATATAGAAGCGTAAAATGGAAAATACAAATTTGTTTTTACTGAAGAACAAGTGAAGAAAAAACAAATCTTAAAGGAGGTTGGCATTTATTTGTTTAAAACCTTCTTCGAGGAAGCAAAAAATTAACACGTTGTTTGCTCTCAACTGTAATATATTCATGTGCATCAAGAATCGAAGTATTCAATATCAATAGTATGTATAGAAAATTC
>CAIGRL010306121.1:0-19787 GCA_903798325.1 Fraxinus xanthoxyloides
TTTTTTTTTTTGTTGTTGTAAAATTATTATAAATAGTGAGTCCAAATAAAATATGATTAAAATTGATATTTAATCAATTTATAAACACTTAAAAAAAAGCTGGACACTAGACCAAAACCACCTAGGCTATGGCCTAGGGACTCAAATATTTGAGGGACCTCAAAAATTAACCATTTGTTCTCCGGTTCTTGCAGGAAGTGGAAATAAATCTTGTTATAACATATAGTAGCATGACAAAAATGACGTCTATGATTTGCTCAAGAAAATGAAGGTGGAAATAAATCTGATGTCATCTTTGCATTGACATTCATTGCGTCTTGGTTGTACAACATTATTGGTACGTAAGTATATGTAAATTGTTGTTAAGGCAAATAAAATATTCAAGTTTAATTCGTAGGAGTGTAATTAAAATCTAGAAAATGGAAAGAAAGAAGATGAGAAGAAAAAAAGAAAATGAAAACGAAATTCAAGACAAGTGAAAACACTTTCTCCTTAAGACAGTATTGTCATACACCGATGCTAATGGACTACGGTACTTGTCTTTCAAGATACAACGGATACAACCTGTGGTAGAAGCACTTCAAACCACAAGTGACTGTGAACTTAGAACAAAATTCTCTCTACACGAAAATGGTTTTAGAATGACTTTTGGAGAGTATTTGGAAGAAACTTTGATGTAATGATCAATGCAAATGATATATGATGCTTAATGGACATCAAAGTGTCCTATATATAGAAGAGGAAATATTGTGAGTGAAATGTCGCGCCCCAAATTTAGCAATATTTGCTAAAGGTCGTAGCATTTGCTGTCGCTAGCCTATCGCCGACTCTCGCTTGAATGACATTGACACCTTTTCATCGGAGCTTTTGTTGCTAGACCGTTGCTCGAGTGACAGTCTTGAACAATTGGCGAGCGATAGAGATAACCATTTTCCCAGCGTGCATTTCCTCTTTTCTATCAAACTTTGGACCACAATTTATCATTCATCAGGAATTGTGTTTGAGATTTCAAATATACCACATTGATCTACTCGATGAGTATAACAAGTTAGTCTATATATATTCACAATTTGACTATTGGATCAAGTCCTAATATTTGATCGAAATTGATACGAAAGTCACTTTTCATACTTAATTTCATTTTTTAAACCAAATTCCAACTTCCTCACATGAATGGAAATTCGAATATGCTCATGCAATGCAAAAAATATGATGCATTATAGAGAGAGAAAGTAGAAAAACACTGCATCAGGTAAGGTAGCTTCTGGCATTGAATCTTCCTTAGTGAAATACTATCGGATTTACTTGGCTAATTGGTGAACGTGATGTCTTGAACCATTCAACCGTTGGTGTAAGTCAAGACAATAATACTCACACAGATGTCTTTCCTAAATCGTTCATGGTTTTCATGATTTGGCTCATTTTGGCTTTGAACCACTATTGGGTTTCGTAAGTGTTTAGAAAATTTCAGCCTTTGAACAATTTTCATTGAGGCGGCTCCACCTCACAATTACATAGGTGACCTCCCATGAATAGTATTTCATGCTACTTTAGTTGACTTAATCAAGAGATAAGAATCATTAAAAAGATATTTTAACATTAACATTCTGCAGAAAACACTTTTAATTATCATAAGAAAGAGTTAGGAAATATTTTCCCAAGCGTTTCATTGAATTTTCATAACTTATTTGTCCACTTGAACCAAGATCTTGGGATCTCCAGTCAACAATTTTGGGTTACCATAACAAAGATCCTTACGTAGTAGACTTTAATCCCATTCCTTTCGATAGTTAACATACTTGATCTCTCGGTAAAACTTTTGTAAGTGGATCCACGATGTTCTCCTTTGATTTCACATAATTTATGGGGATGACCATTAGCGATCAAATACTTAATGGTATTGTGTCTACGACGTATATGTCTAAATTTACCATTATATATGCTACTTTGAGCTCTTCCAGTAACTGATTGACTATTACAATGTATACTAATAGCAGGTAACGGCTTATACCAACATGGAACCTCTTCTAAGAAGTTTCCGCTTCTTCCCCGACTTTGTCCAAAAAAATAAACTCTGATTCCATCGTTTATCGAGTTATTTACGTTTGCTTTGTCAAATTTCATGATATAGTAACTCCACCAATGGTAAATATATAACCACTAGTAGACTAGAATATTTTATATCGGATATCCAATTCGCATCACAATATCCTTCTAGTACCGCATGATA
Source organism: Fraxinus xanthoxyloides (assembly GCA_903798325.1). Lineage (NCBI taxonomy): Eukaryota > Viridiplantae > Streptophyta > Magnoliopsida > Lamiales > Oleaceae > Fraxinus > Fraxinus xanthoxyloides. The sequence goes on from CAIGRL010306121.1 coordinate 2,231, forward strand.
TTTTGTGAAGTGTAATACACAGGTTAAAATATAATTCAAGTACCTACGAACCCTTGTTAATGCATTCCAATGATCATACCTTAGATTACTTGTGAATTTACTAAGTTTATTCACAACAAATGCTATGTCCGGTCAATTGCAATTTGTAATATCACACATTCACCCATATTTTTGACTAAGTGTAAATTTGTGTCAATAGGGATTTTCGCAGGACTTTCCTCAATTATATTGTACCTTTTAAGTATTTTCTCAATGTAGTGAGATTGAGAAAGTATAATTTATTCTAATGTTCTAGAGATCTTAATCCTTAATATTACATCAACTATATCCAAACTTTCATATCAAAATATTTTGTTAACATTCTCTAGGTGTTTATCATTATTTCGTGACTATTGACCATTATCAACATGTTGTCTGCATATAGACATACAATCACGTATGCCTTTGGTGTATATTTAATGTATAAACATTTGTCGCTCTTATTTATCTTAAATTCATTAGACAACATTATTTTATTAAACTTTTGATGCCATTATTTAGGGACTTGTTTCAATTCATACAAGGATTTAACTAATTTACAAACCTTTTGTTTGTGATTAGGAGAGACTAACCTTTCGGGTTTTTCCATATATATCCCTTCTTCTAACTTACCATTTAGGAAAGTCTTCTTTACATCCATTTGATGAATCTCAAGGTTATTTAATGTTGTAATAGCAATTAACAACCTTATCGATGTGATTCTAGTTACGAGTGAGCAGCTTTCAAAGAAGTCAATTCCTTCTTTTTGTTTATATCCCTGGTAACCAATCTACTCTTATATTTGTCAAAAGATCCATCCAGTTTAAGTTTCCTTTTGAAAATCCATTTACACTCTAAAGGCTTGTTCTCAGGAGGTAAATCAACTAACTCTCAAGTGTGATTTTACATTATATAATCTATCTCACTAATGATAGGTTCTTTCCAATGCAGTGCTTCCGGTGTAGACATTGCTTCATCGAAAGTCTTTGGTTCATTTTCTACCATATATGTTAGAAAATCTGGGCCAAACGAAGTAGATATTCTAGCCCTTTTAGTACGCATTAGCTCTTCCTCATTTGAAGTGTCATTTGTAGTATCATAAGTTCTTTTATTTGAAATTACATTTTCTTTGTTCTTATATGGAAAAATATTCTCGAAAAATGATGCATTTCTCGATACAATTATTGTTCCTTCATGTACATCTTGAATTTCAGATTTACGCACGAGAAAACGATATGCATTACTATTATTAGCGTACCCAATAAATATGCAATCAATCGTCTTATGACCGATTTTCACTTATTTAGGCTTAGATACTTCAACTTTAGCTAAACACTCCCACATTTTCAAGTATTGATAAGGAGGATGACCTTTCCATAGTTCATATGAAGTTTCTTCCATGTTTTAAGGGGTATCTTGCTAAGAATGTTATTTGTCGATAGAATAGCTTCTCCCATAAGTTTTGAGATAGACCTGAACTTATCAACATAGAGTTCATCATCTTTTTAAGAGTCTTATTTTTTTCGTTCAGCAACTCAATTTGATTGAGGTGAGTGAAGTGTCGTTGTTTGATGAATGATTCCATGTTCGGAACAATATTCTTCAAACGATATCCTGTATTCACCACATCTACCACTACGAATATTTTTTATTCATCTACCAAGTTGATTTTCAACTTCCTTCTTTTAATATTTAAAGACATTTAAGGCTTCGTCTTTACTTCGTAGTAGAAAGACATAACAATACTTTGTACAATCATTAATGAAAGTTATAAAGTATTTCTTACCAACTTTAGTCTAGACAAATCTCAAGTCACATATATTGCTATGTATTAACTCTAAAGGCGTCGTATTCCTTTGAATTGAGTGAAAATGTGCTTTTGCCAACTTTGCTTCAACATATACTTCACACTTATGATTACGATCAATTTTAAGTATCGAAATTAAACTTTGATTCATAAGTTTGCGTATAGATTTATAATTGACGTGTCCTAATCGACTATACCATAAACAAGAAACTCAAGCATATAAGTAGAATTTATGGTTTTATTCATAATGTTTTGTTTTACTAAAATTGTAAGAACGTTCGTTTTGAACATTCCACACATAAGTATCATTTGCCAACAAACATCTCATTCTTAATGAGTACAAATTTATTGGATACAAATACAAGTTTAAAGCCATTTTGTTAAGTAGAGTCCTGAATACAAGATTCTTGCGAATGTTTGGTACATGTAGTACATTGTTGATGACGAGTTCTTTATCGGATGTCATCTTCAAAGTAACTTTCTCTAGTCCTTCAACTTTAAAACTTGCAGAATTTTCCATAAAAGTTGTTCTCCATTTAACTATTTCTAGTTAGATAACATAGTTTTGTCTGCACAAATGTGACGGGTAGTATCAGTATCAACCCACAATTTCCTTGAATTTCCAACACTGTTACATTCAGAAACAACCGCCGAAAGATTCATCTCGTATCCCTTCAGAAAGGGTGTCTCTTTCAACCATTTACTTGTCGTTCTTCTTAGGCTTTCGACATTCATTAGAGCGATGTCCAACTTTTCCACAATTGTAACAGTTGCCTTTAAATTTCTGGCATTCTTGGAGTTGTCTCTTTTTGGTACCACACCGGAGATCTTTCATTTCTTGTTAATGACTTTTGAACTAGTTTCAACAAAATTTGCTCCAAATTGAACAATAGATTTTCTTTCAGCGTTTTTTTTGTCTTCATTGATCCTCAACCGGCTATCAATTCCTCCAAATTCATCTCCTTGCATTTTGCTTGAGATACGTCTTGAAATCTCTCCACATATGAGGGAGTTTCTCAATGATGGTTGCAAGTTGGAAGGACTCACTCAGTTCTTTCTTTTCAGCATGTATATCGTGAAGCAGAACTTGAAATTCTTGTACTTGACTTATCACTATTGTGGAGTCTACCATTTTGTAGTCCAAAAACTCGCCACAATGAACTTCTTTGTTCCGGCATTCTCGTTCTTGTACTTTTTTTCACCAATGAATCTCATAGATTATTGGCCAAGTCTATTGAACTATACACTCCATAAAATGTATTGTCCAATTCATTTAGGATATAATTTTTGGAAAGGAAATATGAATGCTTTCATGTATCTAACGCAATAATCGACTCACGATTATCTTCTCATTCTTGTACAGCATGAGCTCTTTCTTTTAGAAACTTTGCCAAATTCAAAATAATAAGATAAAACAACATCTTTTGTTGCCATTTTTTAAAAATCCACACCTCTAAACTTTTTTTGGTATTTCCTCATGTGGGATATGAGAGTTCGATATAGGTATGGCTAAAAGCGAAATCACATGGTTCGTACCATTTGTTGTTTGACTTGAAGTAGTTTCAACAAGATTAATTTCTATTATAAACAAAGGTTCAACGTACAAAAAAAAAGAAAAGAAATAACACACAAAGACTTATTCCAAAGATAAAGAAATGATGTAACAACAAAAAACGAGTATTGTGTTAAAGTTTGTTGGTTCGTAAGTATATGTAAATGGTTGTTAAGGCAAAGAAAATATTTAAGTTTAATTCGCAGGAGAGTAATTAAACTTTAGAAAATGGAAAGAAAGAAGATAAGAAGAAGAAAAACAAAATAAAATCCGAAATCCGAAGCAAGTGAAAACACTTTCTCCTTAAGACAATATTGCCCCATAACGATGCTAATGAACTACAATATTTGTCTCCCAAGATACAATTGATACAACTTGTGGTAGAAACATTTCAAACCACAAGTAAAAGCGAACTTAAAACTCTACATGAAAATAGTGTTAGAATGAATTTTGGAGAGTATTTTGCAAGAGTTTTTGATGTAATACTTAATGAAATGATACATGATGCTTAATGGACGTCCAAAGAGTCCTTTATATAGAAGAGAAAATGTTGTGAGTGAAATGTCGCACCCTAAACTCAACGACCTTTGCCAAAAGTCGCAGCGTTTACTGTCGCTAGTTTGTTGCTGACCTCTCGATTGAACGACAGTGACAGATTTTTATCAGAGCTTCTCTCGCTAGCTTGTCCCTTGAGCGATAGGTGAGGGATGAAGATAGCCATTTTCCTAGCCCATATTTTCTCTTTTCTATCCAACTTTGAACCGCAATTTTTCATTCATCTGGATTTGATTTTGAGATTTCAAATATATCACGACGATCTACTCGACGAGTTTAACTAGTCTATTTATATTCATAATTTGACTATCGAATCAAGTCCGAATATTTAGTTGAAGCGACACGAAAGTCACTTTTTTATATTTAATTTCATTTTCTAAACCAAATTTCAACAAACACCGGAGATTATGAAATAAATATTAGATAGTATTAAAGGCTAAACAACCACCACAAGTCCACAAGACTCTGCCAAAGAACAAGCTCTTAGCTCTCAGCATTTTTCTTGAACTCAAGTTATCGTAATAATTAATAAATAAAAAGACACTAAAATTTTTTCCATAGTATTTTACATTTTTGTCCAGCACTCGGCTCCTAAATATCATAAAACATGTGGGCTTTTCCCAAGAATCTTCATCTTTGAGAAATGCGTCAATTGTTGTTATGTCCTCTGAGCATGTTTCCTCAAGGATCAATAGAAAACAGGTAAGTTTTTTTATTTTTTTATTTTTTTCAAGTTTATGTATTACATGTTGAACTGTCTCGTATAGAAATTACAAGTGACTTAAGGTATGAGAACAAAATATGTTTTAAGGGCCTCTTATTTACTAATACATGTTTCCTCAAGGATCAATAGGTAAACAAATCATATTAATTGCCTTATCATAATTATTCGCTTAGGGTCTCAAAATCCCGAGGGCCGACTTTGCTTAAAAGATTTGCCAAACTTTTTTAATGAGACTTGCAAAACGTATTATATCAACAAATAGGTTTGACTGGTCAATTTTTGACATATATGCGAGATTAATGCTATTCACAGTTAGCGACTCTAGTAGTCATTTTATATGACAACTTATTATTGAGGCATTAGTTTATTATTTATGGCAACAAAATTACAGAAAATAATATATCAAATAAAAAACTGTCACATAGAATGCCAAGTAAGACAACTAATATAGTCGTTGACTACAAATAACATTATTCTACATGCAGAGTGTTCTCCAAATAATTCTAATCAAAGCAGTTGGATGTCGAACTTAGGCAAATACAATCATTTTCCTTACAAGGAAAAACATGCAACAAGAAAGCAACCTTTACTTTTCAGAAGTCCATGATATAAAAACTTCTTTTGAAATAGTTGAAGGTCGATTCTGATAGCTATATAATATATTACTAAATAGGAAGATGTAAGAACGCGCGATCAACATAAAAGGTTGGTATGATGCTTTTTCTTCAATTAGAAATCATGCGAGAACATTTTTATTATCCAATTTATGCTAGGACGAGGGTGCCTTTGGGCCGCTGGCTACCTGAATCCACGGGAAACTCTTGAAGATAGCCAAGGGCCCATTCTAGCTTACGAAGAAGCTCCGATCCTTTTTAAGAATATGTCTACAAGAAAGTCACTCCAAGAATGTCCCTCTAGAGATGAATGTGAAGTCGACAATCGACTTAATTATTGTGGATTCTGTGGCATTGATGTCAGTTGCCTTTCTTCGGCCATATTCTAGGAAGAAATCCCTTTCTTGCTAAGAGCAGAAAGTTGGAAGACATTTTTAGATAGCATTATTCATAGACTTCTTAAATGAATACAGATGAGGTACATTTATGTTCCTACTCACAAACCAGTTCCTTAACCTACCTTATTGCTAGCTTTAACTCAGCTTGGGTTGGTATGTTAAGAGAATTGAAAGTAGTTCATGTGAAACCTTTTTAATTTTATTTTTTTTCAAATATTTTCTTTCTTGGAATGATATTTCTAGCAGTAGAGTGCACTATTTCAGGTTTAGACATATTAAATTCAATCATCATGAATCATGAAAAATTCATTCTTCCACAATTTCAATCTTTGAAGTGTCATCTTCTTTCTTGTCTTCCAATAATCTCTTCAATTGCTTCACATTTGAAAACACCCAAAGTTTATTTAGCCACAAGTGAGTTGGCCATTAAATGCGGGAATAAGTACCTAAAATATCACAATTTGAAACTTGAAGACGTAGGCATGGGCGTCGGGTGGGTCGGTCCGAGTATTTCAATACCCGAAACCACCTAGTAAATGGAACCATTCGGGTCCTTTTAAATACTGGAATTCAACCCAAACCCGAATCGTCTGTTCCAGTTTGATTTCAGTTCTACTTAAAAAAAATTATATACATTTAATAAACATTTTCATATAAGCCCTTTTAATACTTATACCTAATACGTTACTTAGGGATGGCAATGAGACAGTTTGGTCATTCTCACCCTCATCCCGTCAGATATTTTTGTCACTTTACCACATCCCAATACCCGATTAAAGCAAGAATTGATGGGTTCGGGGTGGGGCTAGGCAGGTCCCCTACCCTATTTATCAACCCATTTATTTTTATTTTTTATATCTTTTATTATTAAATATTATTACTTTTTTCCAATTTGTTAAGAACAACTTATATTCTTTTTAAATATGATGATAAATAGCTTAAAAAATAGTGGATACTAAAAATCATGAAAATAAGAGAAAATTAAATTATAATTTGAGAATAAGTTATTTTTTCTTAATAAATTTTATTCGATTCATAAGCGAGGCATATTAGAGCATATAATTTAATTATGAACAGTGCTTACATTTTTCTACTCTTAAAACGAACTAACTTAGAAAAATACTAATTAGATGCATAATTATATAGTATCAAGAAATTACAGTTCACATATTGAACTCGCTATATTTGAATAAAAAAAGAAAAAAAATTTATATTTTAAAAAAGAACCACGAACTGGTGATAACAAAAAAGGTACACCGTAACCCAAACAATGAATATATCGAGTTCATTTGTCCATGCATTATTAAAAAAAATTAAAAAAACACTTAAATTTATAAACAATGCAAGAAAATAGAAAGCTTGAATTGTAAAGAATAAACATTTTGATTCATCAACTTACACCATAATCTTGCTTGAATTTTTTGATTCACAAAAAACCCAAATTATAAATATTAATATGTACTAATCTCTTAAATGAAACAATTTGATATGAGCTGAAATGTAAAAAATGAGTCGGTCTTGATTTCTTAGGGTTAGAGTTTAGAGTCTTAAACTAATTAATACCCAAATTAGGATTTCAAGTTTTATAGTTTTTTTTCACCTAGCCTATAAATTGTAAAAAATTATATAAAAATTGGTTTCACTCGAGTATCCCACGGTTCTGGTTCAGGAACCAAGAATTGAAACGAGCTCAATCGGTTATCGATCTCAGTTCCTAATTAACTTTCTTGAGAACCGATCAGAACATTCGATTCCGATTTTGGTTCGATTTCTATTTTGGAGATTCGGCTCAGTTAAAATGCATAGGCCTATCAAGACGTGTCAAATTCTTGAAAATATAAATTCTTTTAGAAAACATCATTGTAATATGCTCTAATTTGGTTAGAAATCTACCAACCAATTATGTCAGTTGACTGATTTCTGCATCATCTTTTGTATACTTCAAATCAAATAGAATGGACACGTCATCCAAACTTCCCACCAACAATGCTCTTAGTCCTTGTTTGATTTAGCTATATTTTTCATGAAAAATGGAAATTAAATTTCATTTTTACATTTTTGCCTGTTTGATTGACTAAATTTTTCATGTAATTAGTTTTCCACATTTTCTTGATTTTTGAGGAAAAGCTTTTCCCATGGGTTTGATGGGAAAAGTTTTTCTAGACAACTTTTTTTAAATTTTTTCTATCCTCAATTCGAACAAATTTTATCTCTTTAATGGACAATTTTTATGGAAAACAAAACCAAACGAACACCAAAAAATCCAAAATTTTAATATTCTTTAAGTAAAAAATTATATTAATCAAACATAATTAACTGACAATTCCCATGAAAACAAGTTTTAGACAATTCAATTTCCTGAAATTCATTTTCTTTCCACCCAATACCATTCTTCCAATCGAACGAACCTTTAGTTTATGAGATCCAATATGCCTTAGCTCATTCAATATTTTTATGGTATAACCCAATCCATAAATTTGGATGGTCTCCAAGTTAGGCAATGTAACCTACAAAAAAAAATTACTTAATGAATTTTATTATCCCCAATTCAGTTTTTAAATGTTCGGCTTCAACATTTATTTTACACAAACTATATATTTGTTGTGACTTTTTATTTGTGTTTAATTTTTAAGGTGTACAATTTGGAAATTACCAATATTGACTTAAAGGATCCGTTAAATTCTCTATTGACTTAACATAATTTAGGAAAATTATTTCATTCTTTATTAATTTCCTTATGTAGTTATTTCTTAAACTCATATTTCTAGACTTTCCATTGTATACCTTGTTGTATGTCTTTGTTTAATGTGGCATGACCACCACACATGATAGACATCGAAGATGTATTATTCGGTCCCAAAAGGTATCTCATAAAGTAAATCCTTAAACCACTCAACTTCTTTCTCGATTTCTAATAGTGCTACAAATTCAGATTTCATAATTGAGTGTGTTATACACGTTTGTTTATTTGATTTCCAAGAAATAACACTTCCTCCAAGAGTAAACATCCAACTCGAAGTAGATTTACTTTCACATGTACTAGATATATAACTAACATCGGTAAATCCTTCTAATATAGCTGAGAATTTAGTATATTGTAGACCTAAGTTCTTGGTTTTCTTTAATAGCCAATAACTCTTACAATGGTATTTCAATATTAGTAAACTTATTTAACTAACTGCAAATACTATGTTCGGTCTTGTGCATTGAATTACATACATAAGATTCACTATAACACTTGCATATTCCAATAAAGCAATAGTTATTCCATCATTCTTTATAAGTTTAGAACTTGAATCGAGAGGGTTACTATTCAGATATTTGAACTTATTTGTCATATTCTCGATACAATGTGATTGACTCAAATTATAACCCTCACTAGTTTTAGTAACTTTGATACCCAAAATGGTATCTTCTTGTCCAAGATCCTTAATCTTGAATGTGAAAGATATAAACATCTTCGTTTTTTTATCGTATTCATGTGATTATTCAAAATCAACATGTCGTCAATGTATAAACAAATAATTATAACACAATTATTACATAATTTGGAATACAAGTATTTATGTATACTATTTGTTTGAAACCAAATGAAACAATAGCCAAGTCAAATTTCTCGTGTTATTTCTTAGGCGCTTTCTTTAAACCATATAATGATTTCACTAACTTGTACACTTTATGTTCATTTTCAAGTAGAACAAATCCTTCAAGTTGTTCCATGTAAACCTCCTCTTCGATATACCCATTTAAGAATGGCGTCTTGACATCCATTTGATGAACATGCAAGTCATGTATAGAAGCTAATGTGAATAATATTTTAATTGATGTTATTCTAGCTATCGATACATAAATATCAAAATAATTTATTCCTTCATTTTTTTGGTAATCTTTAACTACTAAAATAGTTTTAAAGGTATTAAGAGAACCATCAACATCATAATTTCTCCTAATTACCCATTTACGTCCAATTGGTTTGGATCCGGGTGGTAAATCGACAAGTTCTCATGTATTGTTTGACATGATTGAATTCCTTTTTATCTTTATTTGCATCTTTTCAAAAGATATTATCACGAGAAGCTATAACTTTTTTATAAGTTTTAGGATCAGTTTCCACTTGTAAAACAAAATGAGTTATTCTTACAACATTCTTCTCATTTACCTCTACTAGGTAAAAGGAAATAAGTTTAAAATCAATTTCATCTGGTCCTAAAGGCTTCTCAATTCGAGTTCTTTTACTTCTTCGAGGTCCACTAGATTCATTAATATCTTTAGAAAATATTTTATCTTGTGTTCCACTAAAGTTAGAAATCTCTCTATGAGTTTCCCTTAATTCATTATCCGAAAATAGTGAATTCTCGATGAACTCCACGTCATTTGATTCAATTATCACATTGGTTTCCAAATTCAATAATATTAGGGTTCGTATTCTTACAATATACAAAACACCCCTATACTTTGATGTGTACAATATTTGGTTTTCTTGTTTCCACAATTCATAAAGAGAAACATTTTTTAAATTTCGAAGGAATTATATTTCATATCTTATATGTACTCAACAATACTTCAACTCCATAAATTAAATGACAACTTAGCATAAGTGAACAATGTATTTATCATTTCAACTAAAGTTCTATTTTTCATTTTAGCCAAATAATTTTATCCGGATATCCTAGGTACAGAACATTGATGTACTATACCTCATTGTTCACAAAATAAATTAAAACCACTAGAAAAATATTCACCTCATCTATCACTTCTAAGAGTTTTTATTTTCTTACTTAAGTGATTTTCAACTTCATTTTTATATGTTTTAAACATATAAGAAATTTCATGCTTATGTTTCATTATATAAACATAAGTGCATCTAGAGTGATAATCTATAAAGGTAATGAAATACATATTTCCACATCTAGTTAACATATCATTTAATTCACATATATTCGTATGAATTAATTCTAAAAGTTTAGAAGCCATATTCACACTTTGATATGACTTTTTTATCATCTTAGATTCTACACAAATTTTACATTTATATTCATCATTTTCTTTATAAGATATTAAGTCTCATTTTAACAATTGTTTCATAGTACTCTTACCTATAAGATTGAATCTAGCATGCCATAAAGTACATAAATCAACCAAATAAACAAACTCAACTTTATTATTAATCAACTTGTCAACGGTACTAAACTCGATCATTCCTTCACCATAATAGTATTTTTCAACAAATTTTTCATTTAGGGATAATACAAGTTTATCGACTAATAAACATTTTTTATACCCAATTTTCCTAAGAATTATCACTAACTAAGTTTCTATTCATATAAGGAATATGTAGTACATTTGTTAATGTAACGGTCTTGCTGAAAGTGAAAATAGTCTCTACATTTCCTTTTCCAATCACTTTGGAGAGGCCTTCATCACCTATTTGAATATCTCGATCTCCATTCACTTCATAATAAGTCTTGAATAAATATTTATCATATGACACATGTATTGTTGAACATGTATCATACCACCAACCGGGAACATTTCCCTCGATAGCATTGATCTCACTCAAAATAGCCACAATGTTATCTTGTTTGAGGAGTTTCCTTTGAAATTGTTTTGTTTTCGGTGTCGATATTCTTTTGCATAGTGTCCGGATTTTTCACATATAAAGCAATCTCTCTTGGACTTCTTTATAAAGTTGTCATAGTTTGTAGAAGGCTTTCTCTTGTTGGATTTATTTGGAAGTTCGGTCTTCTCCACGACATTGGCCTTTGTAGTGCCTTCATAAGAATTATCATTTTTATATCTTGCCCTTGACTCTTCCTCACTTTGAAGATGTTTCTGCACTCGTCCCAAAGAGTAATTTTCCAAACTATGCATGATTTTATTCCGATATCCTTTCTAAGTCTTTGGAAGTTTCGCAATGATTGCTCTCACTTGAAAAGATCCTGAAATTTCACTTTTCACTGCCTTGTAACTTTTTGACAACAATTTGCAATTCATGCACTTGGGGAAGAAAGGGAATATTTTCAAAGAATTTAAAATCAAAATATCTTGATATGAGAAATTTCTTTGTACATTCTTCTTTACCTTTATATTCGTTTTCCAACGCATCCCAAATGTCTTTTGTCGAAGCTGTGTTGGTGTAGAGATCATACAATTAGTCGGATAATGCATTGAGTATGTGACCGCTCCAAATCAATTCATCATCTAACGCTTTTTTCTTTTCGTCCTTAGGGCTTTGATATCTTCATCCGTTGGTTTCGCAAGTGGTGCTAATTCGGGATCAAGAATGTAGACGATCTTCGATGCCGTTAGGAGAAACTTCAACTTGCCTTGCCATCTTGTAAAATTCATCCCATCAAAACGGTCCATTGTAGAATATCATTTGAGATTGTTGGAATATTATCCTTCAAGGGAATGGAGAAGGCAACAAAAAAGAAAGAATCAAGAATGCTAAATATGTTAGAAAGGCTCAAACATGAGATCGCTGTCCTCAAACGATATTTGCCCCCTCTAGGATTTAATTGGTGCTTAAAGGGACTCTTGACGAATGATTTGTAGGATTGACCAAGTTTTGAAGATGAAAATACTTAAGCACTTGTATTCATCTTCCAAAACTTGAACATTTTGAATGTTTTAATATGTAATGAAATGGATTTGAAAGCATTATAGTATGGTTTTGATTGTTGATTTTGATATGTTTGTAATTGAAATCTGTCACCTATTTATAAATCTCAATTCAACATCCACAAAATAGTGTCATACGTACTTGAAAAGTTGAGTATTTCATAAAAAGTCGCTAAGAATAAAGAAAAAAAAAGAAAAAGACCAACCTAACGGTTCGTTTTTTGGCCTATGCGTATGCATAATAGAATCCATGTATACACATGGTAGAAGCTTTTTGCTTCTGTTTTTATAGGCTCAAGCCAAGTGTACATATGGTTGAATAACCTGTGTTTACATGGGCAAAAACTCAAATTGTCCAATTTTGATTCCAAAACCAATTCATCTCATTTGGGTCTAGTTTATCACATTTCATCCATTTCATTAATCCCAAATTTAATCTTGAACAATAATTATAAGTTATAACAGATATTTCCCTGCAAAAAAAGTCTAGCCGATGACCAGTGTCTACGTTATAATGATGTGACATACATTTGACAATTAATTACATGAATGGTACGTAAATTTTATCCTATATAACAAAACCACATATAAATTCAACTTTGACACATGAGGTAAAGTTCATGTATTGTTCGCATAATTAACTTGGAATTATACAAAAAATTACTTTTTTCAACAATAATTTACTAGTAGTTGATAATTAGGAAATTTTTTGGCAAAAATTATTTTTTCAAATATGATTTATTAATCCGCGTCAAAAATAAAACGAGCCTAATATAATGGGTATATTTCTCTTGGATTTAATAAATGTGGCAATCTTTTCGTTGCATATGTGTGTCTTCAATTTCTAACACTGTACGAGTGATGTACTAAAAAAGCAAAATTATCTCGAAAGGAAATAATCAGGGTCAATAACTCTTGACCTACATATATTTCTCAAATAATGATTGTTTAAATATAAACACTTCTTAATGTAAAATATGCAAAAATTCATAAACTACTAAGTGTATGAATCCAAGTTATCATACGGATGGATTAAACCTCCATTGGGTTGTCTGAAACTCAACACAGATGGTTGTTTCAGAGGTTCATTAGTTGCTGGTGGAGGAATTTTGAGGAACACAAATGGGGATGTCATCTTCGCATTTCACGAGTTTTACGATGAAAGTTGTTCGAACATTCTGGAGGCAGAACTTCGAGCACTCTCGACAGGTCTGAAACTTTGTTTTGAAAATGGTTATCATTTCAAGTTCAACATATGGGCAGAACAAGACTCCATAGTTGGTATACAATGCGTGGAGGGTCATACTGACGAATCATTGTCCGTTGAATTTCTTCATATTTTGGAAGAGATAAAAATTTTGTGTCATCGATTTCAAGTCGGTCTTACCCACATTTATCGAGAAAGAAATAGCGCGGCGGATCACATGGCTTCACAATTTTTCTACTCTAGAGATTTTTAAGTTTTGGGACCTAGAGAACTAGACAAACTCATTCTTGCAATTGTCATTCGTTAACGTTCCAATTTTTCGTATATTAGACATTAAAATCTTCTGATTTCCTTTGTAATGAGTATGAGAAAGTTCTTGTAGTTTGTATTTCGTATCACAAATTTTGATAATGAAATGGTTTTGTTTCATAAAAAACTTATGCTATGCATCACTTTATTATTTCATTTTGTGGATGTCTCCTTTCTATTTATGGGTATTCTATGACAGTTGAGAGGCTGGTGTCTGCAGTGTCTACGAAGGGGAACTAGTCAAACTTGGTTGCTGGTTCCTTGTGGTTCTGTTCTGGTTTGTATTCTAAAAAATTCATATAAGTTGTTGTTGAGAGGCTTCAGGTTCTCTGTATCTCTTTGCTTTGACAGTTTGACTGATCTTGTTTGCAATTCAGTGGTTCTTCATTTCTTCTTTTGTCAAGATATACAGCCTACTTGGGCATTATTTTGCTGGTGAAAGTCAGTACTCGAGATTGCTACTCTTAAGGATTTAATTAACATGCAGTTTGGGCTTCTTTTGCCGGTGGGCTATCTATTTTTAATTGTCTAATGGACCATAAAACTCTCCCTAACTTTCCTTAGCAAATTCATTCGACTTGTGTATAGTCTCTGCAAGATTGCATTCTCAATTGTCTGTAAGGCGATTCAAGCTTCGTGAGTACAAAATTATTAGTTTTTGTGGATGTTCAGATGCTCTGCTTTGTAATTCAATGTTTTGGGATTATATGCATATAGACAAACAGATGCACTCTGCAGAATATCGTTTGAAATTTTGTCTTATTACTTCTTAGCAATGTTTTATTGATTAACCAAAAAATATGGTGTGTAGTTTCCTAATTTTCATAATTGTGCTTCTGTTTCTGTTGGCCTTTTGGTTGTGGTTGTTAACTATTATATATGATTGGGTGTTTCCTAAACTAGTTGATTACAAAGATTTAGAACTATTTTTGGGGGCCTAATGCAATTGCTAGGATCAGATATGCAGTGGTTGTACTGTTGTTTGCTGTCAGGTAGATGCCGGAAAATCAAACATCGTTTATGTTTCTATTGTGAATCTTTATGTCATGTCACCTTTCTGATGTTTGTGTTGGCAGTAAGTGTGAAATTTTCTTGCTCAATGGACCGTTTAACCTATGCATATCATAGTGATTTCTTAGGTGTTCTGCACTTCACTAAACTGGCAGTTAAATGGTCATAATGGTTGATTGAATGAAGTACAAATGATGGCTCCAAATAAAAACATTGTGGTGTACCTCCAATTTCCAGATGTTAGAATTCTGTTAGGATTTATCAGATTCTGAATTTCCTTATTTTTCTTCTAAGTTCCATATTCGATATCTGATGATCAATGAAATATATCTGTACTTGAATTTCTTCACATAACTATTGCCTTCCAAGGTCAGTGCAATGGACTAAATGGCTGTCAGGGATAAAGTCGAAAGATCTTTGGTTCTTGTTTGTGAATCCTTTGTCCGTCCATGGCTCATAAGGTTTTTGGTGAATGTCAAGCATTAAATGAGCATGAATCTTATAGGGGCTTTTCCAATTTGGCATCAAGTATAATCACATCAAGATTTCATGAGATTTGGACTTCATTTTGGTCTCAGGCTGCAAGCAGCTTGGCCTCCAGCCTGTCCTTGCTTGAGCAAGAATCAGTTTGTGGAATTTAACACACACAACCCATCATTGAAAATCTTCCCCCACACACCAAATTCATCCTAAAGTCCAAGATGAATCCCAAGGGCTTACATTCATCATATTTGCTCTTCAATTTCGACATCTTCACATCAAAATTGCAAGGTACAAGGCTTAATCTCCTCAATTAGGGCAACTTCACTTGTTTTAAGAGTCATCGACTGAATTGAGGAGTTGCGAAAATTAGGCTTTGTTTTATTTATTTATTTATTTTGAGCGGATTGATGTAATTTATGCGTGTTTTCAAAATTTGGGTTATGATTTATACTAAGAACTCACTTTTCCCTCTTCGATTTGTAGGTGCAGACAGGGTGTTCTAAAAATGACAAGGAAAAGCACAAGTGTTGGAATTTGATGTAGCTTTCGTAGATGCAATTGGTAGTACTGCTGACATAGCTCGAAACCACATTTGCTATAGATATCTTCGTTCTTGAACAGAAACATGCTCTTATTAGCGTCTTGATTGTGTTCTTGTTCTTGATCCTTACTACATAGTGAGCAAAACCCAGATAAATCCCAACATTACAAGCTGTCCAACTTCAATATAAGACAAAATTCATAGCCAAAAAACCTCAATTACTGTAATATGAAATTCTACATTAATTTCACAATATGGACAAAATATATTGCCATTGATGGCAAAATGACTGAGAATTATTGTAAATTTATGATATGAAACTTACATTAATTTCATATCATTGAGTAATTACATGTTGGCTCATTACAATAAGACTTATTATTTATTGGAGAAATTACGACAACTCTAGTTTCAAACAATAGAGTGATTTGAGCATTTTTATTAATGAATCTGAATTGGATTTATCTATGATACATAACATGTGTATGTCTTTCAACCTTACGAATTTAATTATTTTAACACTGAAGCGATTTGATTAATAGTTATTTATACAAGGCATTGGCCACTATTGCTCAATTTTATTAGTTTTTTCCCCAATCAATGAAGTGTTTTCCCTTGTGTAGTAATGGCAAAAAATCCGCCCCGCCCCTGTCCCGACGGGTTGGTGGGGCGATGAATAATAAAAAAAAAATTAATTAAAAATTACATATATATATATATATATATATATGAAGAAGGCATGAAAAAAAGCAATTAACTCAATTTTTGACCATTTAGGCTTGGGCACCAAAAAGATGGGCCTTTTGTTAATTTGTTGAAATTAAATTTTTTAAGGTTAAATAAACTAACAAAATAAAAAAGAATAATTATTAACAGTCTTATTAAAATAATTAGATTATGAAATAATTAAATAATAAAAATAGAGAAGCGACTGATTAAATGGAGGATTCGTCTAGACACGTGCAAGTCTGGAAGATTTAACATATCACATTGTTAAACATTTTAAATCTTTGCTTATGACCCTTTTGGTGCAATCAAAATGATGGAAAGAAGTTATCTATTACAAAGTTACAATAGCTTACATAAATAAATTCCAGCATGTATTTAAGTTTAATTAAAAGTTCAATAATCCACTTTTTATGACAAATAATTAACTACTTGAGTTCAAACCTGAAACTAAAACTTAAATTAAGTTTATCAATCACCACAATGGACAGACCAGATTTAAAGTAAATTTATGGTAAGTCTCATTTTGAAGATAAAAATTAACGTTAGAAATCTGATTTTTCTTCCATTTAACGGTCATAATAAAGTCAGCACTTTCCATCCGAGGAGGATTCGTTCAAAATTTTATTTCCTTTTTCTATACTTTCCTTAACTTTCCTTTCCTTCCCGGGATTGATTCGCAGATTATTTCTGCTTCTATATAAGGCAGTACCCTCTCTTCTCTTCTTCTCAACAATTTCATATTTTCTTTACAATCAGTTTCCATAATTCAAGAATTTCTTGCTATGGCGTACGTGTATCAGCCAATACCACCATTCAATTTTGCCCTTAATTTCACTCACTCTGCAGTTACCACAGTACGGCGACCAAACTACCGGGTTGCTTCTTACTTAAATAGACAACGCAGCAATTTCCAGTTTCCTTCATCTTACGGGCATGTTCCTCGACAATCCAGGGCGCATGCTCAAGAAAACTACATGCACTTGAATCG
>CAIGRL010306208.1:0-15879 GCA_903798325.1 Fraxinus xanthoxyloides
TTTTTTTTCCTTTTTTTTTTCCTTCTAATACTCATTTTCAACCACACACTCTCACAATAAAATATTCTTCATGTAAATCCAAAACTTTTCTTATTTTTTAACCACACATTTTCCAAAAAAAAATATTCCAAAACTCATTCTTCCCAAAAATTTCAAAAGAATGGCCGTCAAACAGGGCCTTACTAATTTTCTAAAAAATCTTTTTTCTTGGTCTAATTTAATATCATGGTTTCTCAGTTACCTATTTTTTTAATGTCTTTTTTTCTTCTTTTACACATCTAGAGAAAATTGATTCTGAGATTAAGCCCCTATTTGGGCTCCATTTTTCCGAAAGTGCATTTTCCAAAACTGATTTTCAATCATTCATTTTCCTATAAATAATGTTAACGTAAATCCTAAACTTTTCCTTATTTTTTTACCACACATTCTCCAAAAAATCATTATTCCAAAACACATTTTTCTCCAAAATCTCGTTTTAATGGAGCACAAACAGGGGCTAAGAAGTTCATATACATTTTTTCGTATTCACACTTATGATGTCTATTATTAGCATAGAATCTGTTGTAAACAGGAAGATTGACTCATGTTTTTGGTTTACAACTTTTGCTCGTTCTTCAAATTTTGACAGGTTGAATGTGGTCTATTATTGGCAGGAGAGGAGAAGAACATTCTTTTATTCTCAAACCAGCAACATCATCCTGGAATCATCCCAAGGGTCTCGGTAATAAAAATTTACTACCATCGTATTCATCAGCTGAAAATGGGGCATCAAGTTTGCATTATTCCTCCTGCATTGAAGGGAAAGAAAGTGGATCCCCTCCCCATCACTATGCAGTTCTTGTATCATGTCGATGCAATTATACTGGTACAGAGCCTTAATTTAAGTATTATCTAAGGGCAACTTGGTGCCTGGAGTTCTATGCTTATGAGCTTTATGTTTCATCTGCATACGTGCAGAATCAAAATTGTTTTTCAAGCAGCCAACAAACTGGCGCCCTCGTTTTTCAAGAGATCTTATGATTTCTGTGGCATCTGAAATGTCTAGACAAGCTTTTGGGTCGGACAGAACTCAGCTTCCAGTTCAGGTAATATATGATCCAAGCAATGAGTTTTCCTTCTGAAATTGCAAGCAACATTTTTAAGTGGTTCAAATTTTCAGGTCTTGACTCTTCAAGCATCAAATATGACATCCGAAGATCTAACATTTACAGTTCTTGCCCCATCATCATATCATTCTCCTCCTCCTGCAGTCTCTTTGAGCAATTCACCATCATCACCCTTGAGTTCATTTGTTGTTCCTTTAAACTTAGCACAGAGAGTGACTAACGATGAGCAAGAAGCTCCTGAACAGAGGTTAATCTCAGTATCAAATAATCACGGACAGGAAGTGGAAGGTAGTTTTCCATCAGCTTCTTTTAGTGAGCAACCTGTCCCCATAGCTGATGTCCTTCCGACTGCTGATCTGGGTTGTACGCATTTATGGTTGCAGAGTAGAGTTCCTCTCGGGTAATTTAATTTCTCTGTAATTTCCTCTTTGCTTCCTTTTTTTCCATTATTATCATTATTTTATTTATTATTATTATTATTATTTTTAACTTAACTCGCTCAAGGTTTATCTATCCTTGCTTTAGATGTGTTCCAGCTCAATCTACAGCAGCTATCAAGCTTGAAGTACTCCCATTGACGGATGGCATAATTTCTCTTGATTCTTTACAGATTGAAGTAAAGGAGAAAGGTATTTTCCTTGCTGGCTGTTTTTAGAAGGTCTTGAAAAGATGATTATGAAGGGTAATCTGGTTATCACTGTTGCATATTTTTGATAATTTGGTTTCAGTATGAAATCACTTAAATATAAATTTACTTAATTTATCAAAATGGTATGAGGTATCTCACTGTAAAGATCATTGGTTGTTGCTTGTAATCCGGATATCAGAGGCCGACTTTCTATGATGCACGGTGATAAATTTGGGCATGGACGTGTCGGCACAACAAACTTTTTGGCAAAATAAAATAAAATTGTATTACTACAATAATTGTTTTACACCTACTAGAAAAAAAAATGTATTAGTTGACATTTAATTTTTTATGTTATCTCATGAATAATTAAAAGAAAGATCTCTCCTTTAATGTGAAGGAAAGGAAAATTGTTACTCACAACTAAGGTGCTTCACAGCATATCTTTTTCGTGTGAATTATAAGACTGTTGCTTTGTTATTTAATTCTGGAATTTGGTTTCTTGCAATGAAAGAACCATAACCTATTCAAGTTTTATTTTCAACATTTCAACTGCATACAACAACAGTTGGATATGTATATGAAAAGCGTCTACCCCTGGTTTAAATATACAAGGAATCTTATTTCTAATAGACACTATTAAAAGAGTCAATCCTCTCTTATTAGCGTCCTGTTGTTTTAGATGGATACTGTCAATTTCTATGATAGGAGAACTAATATACCTTTAATGGCTGTTGTATGTTTAAAAACAAATGCCAAGTTCAGGTGAAGATTTTAGACCCCCTATTTTTTTTTGTCTCTAATGCTTTCGATCTTCTAAGGATCTTTATGCATCATGTAGTTCACATTATTCGTTTTCTTTCTCTCTCTCTTATTGCCAAGAACAAAACTGAGGTTAGTGATTGGAATTGTATTTTGATATTACAGGTATTACTTATATACCAGAGCATTTGCTGAAGATATATGCAACTTCAAGTATCACCACTGGTATAATATAAGATTGTTGTTTTCGTGTTTTGATTATTTGATATTGTCTTAGTATTGATGAGTTCAAATTTCTATATGGCTCTTTGTTGTTGCCTTTTTGAATATACGAGAACTATTAATTTCATCCCTTGTGACAGATGTTTAAATGTGCTAATAAATGGCCTTTTTCCTGCATGTTGTTGACTTGACACCCGTAGATTTAGTATAAGGTTGATGAGCATATGGCGAAAAGTCTGTGCCTCGGATTGATATTCAATTCAATGTTCTCAATATATATAAAATCGAGTCGACTAAAAGGCTAAACCAAGATTACGAAGATCTTCTGCGTGCCCCTTTTTATATCTGGGTCTTGAAAAGACTAAGGTTGGCATTACAAAAAGCAGTGACATGAGTTTTTTTTGTAGTGGTCGAGCAGGGTCAGTAAGAGAACTTAGGTCTACTCGACAGACCATGGTTCTCTTTTTTCTTTTGTTGGCTGCACTGTTAGTTCTGCTTGGAAGTTTGGTTCTTGAAGATATATCTAGAACCAGATATATCATGCTTTTATTGAAGCACAAGCTATATTATACTTGGAAAGGTTAACTTGAATAAAATATACAGGGTTAAGAAAGCGATTTGGTATGAGTTTAAATTTTTCAGGCTGGAACCAAAGAGGGCAGCTTGCTTCTTCAACATTCCAACTTTAATTTAGTTAGGTAAAATACCAACTTTAATTCTTGACTTTTTTTCCCAGTGTCAGTCCAAGAAATTTATTCTTGAAATCTACCAATAAATGGGCTTCTAAACACGAGATACAATCCATTTTTTTTTTCCCGGTTGATAAGAGGCACATTTGGACAAATTTAATACAAAATCTTAAGATTTTGAAAGGTACCTTGCTTCAAGAGTTTGGTCCTAACTTTTTAAAATTCATTTTTTTTTTCAAACTCATTTTTTAATTAAAAAATTTATGGGATTCATAACTTTTATTAACTTTTCAATTACACGTTTCATCAATATATATATAAAACTATATGGTTTGGAGGATGACCTAGTGAGAGTAAAAGGTATTTCGCGTAAATATTACTTGATTTAATTGGTCGAGAATGCTTGACTTACTAATTTATTGGACAAACTACTAGGAGCTATATATCGTGCGTTGAATTTATTTTAGATTTAACGTATAATCTATTTGAAGAGATCAATAGGCTTTGTAGATTCTAAAATAATAAATACTAATGCTTTTGTATATCTACTTATAAGTAAATTAGTTAAATTTTACTTATAAGTAGTTTTACCATTTAGGCGTTTGTAGAGCACAAAGGTATATTTTGGCTCTGCAAAGGTATATTTGGCTTCATATTTTATAACTCTAGTTCATAATTGTTGTACACAATAATTAATGCAAGATTCTCGGTGTAGTAAGTACCGTAGATGTCTAATAAACTAATATTTCAGTTTGTACAATGATTAATTAACATAGATAATCCCAATATTTGATGGGGTTTTATCAATAATTAAGTCCACACAATAGTATATAATAATATTACAAAACTTGCTAACCAAAAATATTGAGCTTTTGGTGATTATTTAATTCAATCAACAAAATAAGGTTTATTTTCTTGAAGAAGATGAATATCCTTTCAAGATGTTTAAGATCTTGGACCGTTCTCATCTTCTCATCCAATAACCACTTCAAACTTGGAAGAGTAACGACTACATAGACAGTGCGCGAGAGTCTGCGATGGCAAAGTCGATTTATCAACTTTCCATTATCAGAGGAAGGGCTTGTAAAATCGCTCCAAAATGATTAGTAGCTAGTTGACGAAAGAGAGCTAGTCCTCATTTGACTAATAGACAATCCGTTGAAAGTTGATGGTTCATGACTGCATGGCAATTTAATACATTTAAGAATACATAATGTATATCATTTACTTGTATTGAATCACGTAATTGTCGAAGAACATGTTTTGCAGTTCTTGAAGAGCATGTTTTATAGTTTTTAAGTTAGAAGTCCGATCAAATGTAGATCTTAAAATCATCTAAAATGCAAAATCTTAATTTACTTATTTTAAAAGGATAAAGAAATAGTAACACTATTCATAGTCGTTCACCATTGATAGTCGTCTTATGTGACATTTGTTATTTAAAAATTAACTTAACAAAAAAATTACAAAAAAAGATTAATGTCTATGAACTATGGCTGTTAATGGGTTGGATCTTGATCCGAATCCGATGAAATTAATGAAATATGGATTTATGGTTTTATTTCGATAAATCGATCAAGATTCGAATTCGATAATCCGTTAACTAAATGGATCAAATATGGATATAAGTCAATTCGATCCTAACAATCCGATCCTATTCGTTATAAATAATTGAGTTGGTAAAACATTTTTATGACATGTTATTTGTGACTAAAATAAATAGATGATAAATTAAATAAATTTAGAATAAAAAAGTAATCAAATTCAAAGCATAAAAAAGTTGAAAATCTTATAATTATTAAATCTGTTTAAGAATTGGAAAATTGGGAAAAAAAATAATTTAGAAAAATTGATTCCCACATTATTTTTTTTCTCATTTCTTTAATTTCGTATCGAATCGGATATTCAATAAAATAGTAAAATGGATATGAATTTAACAATCAATTACCCATTAAATTATCGAATAATTATTTTTATCGGATCCAATATTGACAGATTCAATCCATATCCTATTCATTTCCAGCCATACCATGAACTATATTATTCATAAAATTAACTTATTTGACTTTGAACTGTATTATTCATCATAAAGGAAAGATGCACTAATAGGAGTGGTGTTAAAATCACCCGGTGACCCGCGTGGTCGCCTCGCCAAACCAAAAACCAAACACATCTCCAAGTGGTGGGTCCCGCCTCTAGTTATCTCTCCTGCCCTGACTGCCCCAGTTTTCCACTTCCCACTACTGGAAACTGACCAAAGTTTCTCTTTCCAAACCCTTTGCTTTATCAATTTTTTTTTTCCTATAAAATCTAAATCAACGTCCAAGAGCAAATCTTCACTTATCAATAAGTTGAATATAAAAACCGTATAATATTTCACGTTAATGTACAATTAATTTTATTTTTCTTGATATCCAAACGTACATTTTATAAATATGCTTTTCTTGTAACAAAACGATCATATTGTTTTCTCTATATTTGAACGTAAAAACGGACTACAATAATGCGATTACATCAAATCTAAAATCAGCTATATATGCAAAGGAATGACTAATTGCTTGTCGGATTAGAGATTTAATAACCAAATTCAAAACTATTTCTTTTTCACTTGTTAAAAGGGAGAATAACAACGTAATATAAGTGCTCACTAAGTATATCTCTAATTGATACATAGTACGATATGATTAAGCGATATTCGGAAATTATAAATATAAATATTATTAAGTCAAACATTAGTTAATAATAACTACTTAAGTGATTTCGTCCCAGAATCGTTAGATCTTTTTGTTTGTATATTGTTTCAGTTTGTTTTCTTTAGGTATGCTCGGTGTACTTGCATTTGACACTTGATCTTTGTTCGTCTGATTATACTCGATGTAATTTTACATGAATTTTGATCTATAAAATTTTATATTCATCTATAAAAAAAGAATTATTTTCCTTATAACCAAATACACCTTGAGAAATACAAATTACTCAAAAAGGTACTATGGCACCTGCCCATGTTCTCCGGGCAGCCTCCCAATTGCTTTTTAGTCATTGATTCTATTAAAAAGTAAGAACAGATAATTCTCATTTTCGAAGATTTTTTTTTATTTATTTATACAGTCAAAATTACGTACATACTACATACACATTGTTCGCAATAGATAAAATATAAAAAAAAAATACCGTTTAATCATTAAATAGGATAGTCCTCTTGTTGGGATTCTAATATCCTTTCCAAGAACAGACATTTCTGGGGTGGTGGCGTCGTAATATACTTTTTGAACTGAGATTATTATCGTTATTATTCTTATTACTGTCTTATTTCAGAGTTGCTTGTTGCGGAGAGCCGAGGGGTAAAGTTTTATTCTTTGAATGTCAGCATGTGATCTGCAATCACTGAGCTCTTTTTGAGCCCTATTAATGTAATTTTCAGCTAATCTTTTCAACTGGGTCCGAGTTATTTCATCAATTTTCTTTGGGTTTTATTTTTATTTATTTATTTATTTTGAGAAAAAAAGTGGTTCTTGAAGTGGAAAGAGTGATAAGTAATATCCTGTTCTAGTTTGGATATTTGGGTTTTCTTCAAAGTGGGTGAAAGGTGGTCTTTTGTTATCTCTGGCAGATTTTCTGAATCACGTTTGGCTTGATTTAGTTGATTCTAGGGGTTTAGGAGGGAATAGAACCGGAAGTGAGGTACTATTTGGCAAACTTTCTTTAGGAGGAGGTTGGGTGGAAATTGGGATTTGGGGGGTTTTTGTTAATTCTAGGTTTGTTAGAGATGGGACTTGGTGGTGATAGCTTGAAGGCGGAATCTTGGGATGTGGTGAAATCAAAGGGAAGGAAGAAGAAGAAAAATAATGATGCTGTGGAGGGGACAGGATGTTGGATTAAGTTGAGGTATCTTGGCAGCTGTATGTGTTCAAGATCTAAAGTTGATACCTCTATTAGTGGCACCAGCGCCCGCGGTAATCATTTACTCATTTTCCATTTTCCAAGTGTCAAATTCCGAGTTAATATTCATCTTTTATTAGTGCTTTCATTTTTCATTCATTGGTTAGTCTGATTTAATATCTATTTTTATTCTCTTTTTCTTCTTTGTTTGGATATTCAATTGCTTAGGCAGTCTGGTGATGACATTTAGCATATTTATTTCATTGCAACAAAAATTAATGGTGTATAGTGAGCATATAGTTAGAGAGCCAGTATGATTAAGGATGCTGATCAGTGTTTTTGGTTGTTCCAAGAATTGTAACTATGTTAAGAATTAAATTTTTCGCTTATAATCCTTTTGCGGACATAAGGTGAATAGCTGAAGGTGCGTTTACAATTTAAAGTTGTGGGAAACTTAATAACACATTGCTTATCATGTTGTGCAAAATGAGCTTACTTTAGGTGCTTACAAATTTTGGTCCAATAGTTAATGCTACTTGTTTTGAAGTTTCATAATATTGAACTAAATACATTTGGAAACGGTAATTGTTGCTGTCAACATTTAGTCTTCTATTACATATTCAGTGCTAATACTTGTTAACTTGTTACTAGATATTATCTCCATTTACTTAGTTGAATAAGTTTAGTCCTATTAACATATAGTGAGATATACCGCATGCTACGCCAGACAATGCGGATGTAGACTTTTCCAATCACGAGTTTGCCTTCTTCTTACCTATTGCGTCATTGTGCGTGTGAACAGAAAGTAAATCAGCAAATGATACTAGTAAAGACCAACCAGCTTCCCTGGTACTTCCATCCACCACCACGAGTAATGCTGAAAGCAAATCTTCCAGCTTTAAACTTGAAGAGGAGCTTAAAGTATCTTCTCGGCTTCGAAAATTCACATTTAATGATCTGAAGCTGGCCACAAGAAATTTTAGACCCGAATCTCTTCTTGGTGAAGGGGGATTTGGTTGTGTATTTAAGGGGTGGATTGAAGAGAATGGGACAGCACCGGTGAAGCCTGGAACAGGACTTACTGTAGCTGTGAAGACACTCAATCACGATGGACTTCAGGGTCATAAAGAATGGCTGGTTTGATGCTTTCTCAATATGATTTTCTTGAAGTAGCTGTCAGTCCTGTTTTATTGGTACTATTTTGTTTGGATTATCTGAATTGCAATTTTTTTTTTCGCAGGCTGAAGTAAATTTTCTGGGTGATCTTGTCCATTGTAATTTGGTTACATTAATTGGTTACTGTATAGAAGAAGATCAGAGGCTGTTAGTTTACGAGTTTATGCCTCGGGGAAGCTTGGAGAACCACCTTTTCAGAAGTATGTATTGAATCTTCTTACAGTGTATTTTGCATGGATGACCTCTTGGAGTTCAGTTTATGTCACATAGAATTCATTTGAGAGAATCTTTTTCAATTTCTCGTGCGTGATTTTAGAGCAAGTTATCTCCTTTGAATTTGGTTGAAAATCCAGGAGTCCTGGACACATTCTCTAAATAATGAAATACATGTGTTTCTTCTCTTTTAAGCAGTTACATGACTGTGTAGGTTAGAATCATGTCCTATATTTGTCAAGTTGGAGTTCCGAACCATTTTTATGATATGCGAGCACTAAAATTTTTCGTTCACTTGCTAGTTCATATGTTATGGTCTAAATTCCTGATTTCTGTTAGTCAAACAGGTTCAGATTTATCAATACTTTACTTCCTTTAATTCTTGTTTTGTTCAGCAAGCATGTTCTTCTTGTTGGGTGTCACGGTCTGATAATAAACCACGGTGAATTCCAACTGAAAGATGTTTATTTTTTAGTTTGCATTTGACAAACTCTGGAACAATCTTGCATATAAATATATCATAGTAGGGTAGCTGCATTTTCCTAGATGCATGTTGGGGTAACGTATTTGGATTGGAACATAAAGACTATATTATATTTGCATAATGACCCAAATGCAGGCTGGTGGAGAAAAAAAAGAACTACCAAATCCTACTTTCTTGAAGAAAAATATTTGATAATGTTAACATTAAAAATACGTGTAAGTGAAAGCAGCAGTAAGTTTTACTGATGACAATGACATGCATCTAACCAAAGTTTTGAGTGGAGGCAAAAGCCCCTATTCATTATCAGATTCTGCTGCTTCAAACATTTTCCATTTTCACTGCATTTGAGCATTTTGTGTTGGACATATAAATGACATTTTCCTTTAAAAAGACAGTATGAAACTAATATCATAATATCTTTGTCTCACATTTTCAGTGCTAGAGCACTTATTTTTTAACCCATGTAGCAATGTTCTGCTAATTGAATCATTAAAATTTGTAGGGTCTTTGCCTCTTCCATGGTCTATCAGGATGAAAATTGCTCTTGGTGCTGCAAAGGGTCTTGCTTTTCTTCACGAGGAAGCAGAAAGACCCGTGATATATCGCGATTTTAAGACTTCTAACATCCTGTTGGATGCTGTAAGTTCCCCATGCTTGGCAAACCACATTCTTTTAAAATTCATTTCCCTGATATATGAATTAACATATTAGCATTATTTTTCAGGAATATAATGCCAAACTTTCTGATTTTGGACTTGCCAAAGATGCTCCAGATGAAGGAAAAACTCATGTTTCTACCCGTGTGATGGGAACCTATGGTTATGCTGCCCCAGAATATGTCATGACAGGTGAGATTTTTATGCATCCCTAACTGCAAAGTAATGCTCCTACCAAAAGGACGAGGATTCAAGAAGTGAAATAAGAGAATGGAGAGTCTTAAGATAACTCGAGAAAACCTATAGAATAAAGGAAAAGTTACGTGGCAATTTCTTAAGTAATAGGAAATCTTTTCATCTGAGACTATACTTCATCCTTAACTGACCTGACGTTTTCCGTTTTGAATCTTATACAATCGTGACTGAAAACCGTTCCTGCTCTATATCACTCATTTTCTCTGGTAGAATTACTGCAACAACTCCATGGCTGACTCTTATGTATAAGTAAAACTTCATAGGTCAACTTCAGGATAGGGTGGGAATTTGGTCTATTTAAATGTCTCTCTCTCTTCTATTTATTGTTTGTTTCACCTTTTGCTTTAGAATGCTTTTTATTAAGATACTATGAACTGAGCCAATGACAGCTATGATGAAATTGTTCTATGCTGTTCGTGATGGCGCCGAAATTCTGATATTGCATCCACACAGCCCTGGAATTTTTCATGTTTTAGTGTTTCCTGTTCAATTCTAGTGCAGCATCTCTACTTACAAGGAGTTGTGAAGGCTGTTATGGATGGGTATCTTATGCTCATCTTGAACATAGCGCTTGTACAATGTACATGTTGCCTTATATCATTCTATATCCTTCTAACAATGTATCATGGTCTTGAACAAACATGGAATGAGTAAGCTTAGGAGGCTAGATGTTGCCCACCCTATGCAATTCACTTGTGCAAGAGAAGTGTAGGAAATCTAATATTTTCATTTGGTCTTGCTTAATAACCATCCATTATTACGTGTGATATCCTTGATTGTGTTTGAATTTGAATTCGAATTCATCTCTGCAAAATATATGTTAAAAAATGTTTCTAATAATAAAAGTGTGTCAAAATTTTATAGTTAAGAATGTTCAAACTTGATCTGGGATTTTTCATGTTTGTTAGATGCCTTGAATTCTTCAGGGTTTGCATGACATACTCTATTTATTCTGATTGGATTCTATCCTTCTCTGTTACAGGGCATCTTACATCGAAGAGTGATGTCTATAGCTTTGGTGTTGTCTTGCTCGAGATGCTCACAGGTAGAAGATCAATGGACAAGAATCGGCCTAATGGGGAGCATAACCTTGTGGAATGGGCTAGGCCTCATCTGGGAGAGAGGAAACGCTTTTATCGTCTAGTGGACCCTAGGCTTGAGGGGCACTTTAGTATAAAAGGTGCTCAAAAAGCTGCACAGTTGGCTGCGTCTTGCCTTAGCCGGGATCCCAAAGCCCGGCCTCTGATGAGTGAAGTTGTTGAAGCCTTGAAGCCTTTGCCAGGTCTGAAGGATATGGCAAGCTCATCGTACTATTTTCAGACCGTGCAAACTGAGCGTGTTGGGTCAAGCCCAAATGTTAAAAATGGCCTAAGAACACAAGGATCATTCTCGAGAAATGGGCTGCAACATCCAAGAAGCCTCTCAATACCAAATGGTTCTCAAGCGTCGCCGTATCATTATCAGTTTAGTCGGAATTCACCGAAACCAAACAGTAAACCGTAGAATTGGTTCGGAAATCTGTGTTTCTTTTCCTCTCTTCTAACATTCTTGGATATGGATATATTTTGTTGGCGATTGTCCATAGATTACTGAAAAAGTAACAGGAGTATACATTTATTGCATGTGTGGTAAGGTGGATTGAATAGTATTGAACAGTATTAAATAAGTAAGAAAAAGAAGTTCAAAACTTCAAATCTTGCTATTGTACTGTTCACTCTCTCTCTCTCTCTTCGTTAGAGGTGCGTTATGGGGAGAATGTAATGTAAACGGAGATGAAGTTAATGGAGTAAATTTTTACCGTGCTAGAATCTCTCTCGTGTATGATACATCACGTGCCCAGTTCAATTTTGCACGATGACATCTATGTGATCTCCGAAGGCGTTGTGCTGGTAGTGTTGCATGTGGATCTGTGTATATACAGATGATGTATTCTATTCTCAAATCTCAAGTGATTGTTTGTCATGCAGTGCTCGACATGATTGTCCAGTGCATATCAATACTCCCTACACGCGTAAGAGAATTACAGACACTGTTGAAGCTAAAAAATCATCTGATTTAAGCTGCTGGAGAATTACAGACATTGTTGATGCTAAAAAATCAACAATTGAGCCACTATCAACATCTGGGAAGCAAGTCAAAAAAGCATTCTACTTCATGCCCCAGTATTTTTTTATATTTTTAAACAATCCAAACCCATTGAATATGAAAAAATCAAGACCATATTGAAAGGCATCAAAAGTTTACAAAGAAGACAAGGGCTTCCAAGAATCAACACTATCTACTTTATTACTCTGCATCTCGACACGATGCCACCAACCTCAATTGCAAAAAGCTTAACTTCATGGCTTGAGAGCAACAGCCAACCCAATCTTGGCACATTTTTCAATTGCCCTAGTGTCCACTTCGCCTGAGATTGTAACGAGGGATTTTGGACGCCACTGATGCTGTATAAGAGCACTTACCTTCCCGTAGTTGTTTACTCGAGCTTTCACTGTGGTTAAAGGATCCAACAAATGTTGTGTCCCAACGGTGAGACTGTTTTCATTGCTCGAAAAGCAGTGTGTCAACTCGGCTCCAACTGCAGTATTGGTCATTGGGCTTACCATGTGAAAGTAGGATGCAGTAAGCGATTCACCTTTGTTATTTCTGTATAAAGAAACAGCCATCTTGTCATGAAAGAAACAAAAAATCGACAGAAACAAGAGAACTCGTCATTGTCATCTAAATCTGGGTGGGTGTCCCCAGATAAAAGAAAAACAAAGAAATCTTTTCTTCTCTTCTGTTCTGCCAATAGAACTCACAGATTATTTCCTGACTGAAGTCGAGGAAATGGAAGGTTAGTACTTGTTTGCATAATGTCCAAGTGTTTTTAGAAGATTGTGAATTCTATACATGAGCAATGACACCAAACTAGAACATGGAACAGAAATAGCTTTTGCACTAGTCACTAGCAATAAACTACACATAAAACACACTCCTTGTCATGAACATGCAAGACAGCGCCAGCCCTGAGACATTTGAGGCCCTAAGCGACTAGTCATTCAGAGGCCCTAGGAGTAAATTTTGTTCTAAAAGCTTTAGTGGTTATCCAAAATAAAACAACAAATAATAAACTAATCAAGTTTTAAGATGGATGATTAAACATGATCATCAATGAAAGTGATATCAACCTAAATATGTACGAAATCTATTATTCTATCGTGTGAACCAGGCATAGAGTTCCATATCAGCAATAAATGACTCAATTATACAATTCATAGTACATGCTATAGAGTTGCAAAGAAAATAGGGAAACAACTTTCCTTTTGTCTTCAACTTATTTTCTTCCTCATTCATGATATTCAAAATCCAAAAGAAGACTCTCTCATGAAGAACACACAAGGGAAATCAGTTTTCTATGTTCTGTTACTCTTCCTTTTGCTTCACAGAATTGCAAACTAACATGCATCCAAAATGCACCAAACAGATGGCACATAATTGATTTTCACTCAACAAATCTCTAAGAGCCAAACCAGTTGGAGTCGTATCCAAGGGAAATACTTTTCTATTTTCAATCAGATATCTTGTTCCTTACATAGAAAAAACATCCAATAAATCAACAACCCCAATTAAGATTTCTTTCGTTTACTCCTATGTTCCTTATTGATCCTAAAGACGAGACTGATACTGCAAATAAAATACTGTAATTCTCCCCTCTTTCAGGGCTTTGACAATCCATGCATAGGCATTAGATCTATTATAGAATTCAACTATTCAAGGGATTGACCTATAAAAACGAATGTTATTCCTTCTCAATTTAGAGAAATCCACAAATTATAGCACATTAGAATCACTCTCTATCGAATGAACAATGGAGAAAAGTACAATCTTGAAAACAATACATGAGATGAGAGCGAAATTAAGGGACACGAACTAATTACTTGTAATTTCTTCTGCAAATCTGCTTCTTCTCACGATCTCGAAATTTTTTCTGCCATTTTGTGAATCTCACCATCTCTCTTCTAAAAAGGGATTATTTTGAGTAAGTGGGTTTTGGATGGGTCTTAGGGGCAGGTTTTGGGCTGATTTTTTTTAAGAGGCCCCTACAAATCCTGAGGCCCAAGGCGACTGCCTAGTTCGCTTTGGGCCAAAACTGGGCCTGATGCAAGGGAAAGACGAGCACAGTCTTCGGAGAGAGTGCAGGAACTCATCGAAAGCATATATGGTGAAGTACTAGGAGTTTTATAGAATGAGAGATGATAACCACATTCACCGAGATACAGCTTAGATATCTATAATTTTTATTTTTATTTTTAACTGAGATAGTATGTTTGCTAGCAAGTACAAATGGATAACATTTTAACTTTATTTTCTTCTTTAATAGTGTCCAGTATTGTTAAGTCTACCCTATCCAAAAACCAGAGCAGTTACTCACAACGTCAAGGATGCAATCAGGTCGGAGGTGGTGAAATTAACTCCAGCATTGCATCTGGTGAAGTTCCCAGTAGAGGTGTCAAACGAGATATCAGTCCCAAAGGCAGCCTGATTGCTCCCAGCAACACCAGAGAAGTTGACAATGGGTTTTGCAGTCAGCCCAAGGCTAGTACTTATTCCCGCATACTCGTGCAAATATTGAAGCTCCACCTGTTACCAAAATTTCGAGAAGTCAGTTACACGTAGAGCACGTTTGGTACATAATACTGAGTAGAACTTGACAATATAATAGAAAAGATTTTAAATTGTGTTCTTCCTCAGTCTCTTCAATACTATTTAATCCTCACTACCAAACATGACACTAGAGTTCAATCCCCATCAAAATAAATTTCACTCAGTGATAGCACAAGGAACCAATAAAGCTTTAACAATGCATTAAGAAAATATTAACATAAATTACCACATCTAGGAGGATAAATACCTTGCCAGAGTTTTGATCAGGAGCGATGAAGCTAAAAATAGCCTTTACTCCTGGAGCAGCTTCATCCACAGTTAGGGTAGTGTAAACCTACATGACCAGACAACCTTTGAGGTGAAGAATCAAATTTCAATTACAATGAAGTTTGTCATCTGACCAAACAGTGCCAAAAGAAGGAAAAAAGATGTGAGAGAGAGAGAGGAGAAGGATGTCTCCATAACCATAAAATATTATATAGTTACACAACATCACCTATTAATGAATCAGATATCGTCTGGCAAAACTTATTACAAGATACCTTTTTGGGATTTTTTATTTCAAAAACTTGCTTTTTTGGAAGTAGGTTGATAGACCCGCAGTTAAGTGGATATACCAAAGGCACAACAAAAGAGCAAAGGGCAGTAAAGGAAATTAATGAAGAGAGGAAGTCACAGGCAGCAGGTGCACAGTTACAGAATCAGTTAAGGGAATGTTTGGGCGGCACAACCACATATAAATAGAGGGGACTGTTTCTTTGGGAGGCAGGCAGAATTTGGGTATTTCATTGGGAGAGAATTGGCCTCTCGAATGCAAAATATCTTTATTTCATTTCAATGCTGCATTACAGAAATAGAGTTATACAACTTCTTGTTATTCTTCATAGCAGAGTTATTTCCTATCTTCTAGTATAATTACGGAAAATAGAGAATAAAATTCCAGCTTGGGCTATCTTTCTTCTGTCTTATTCTACCTGCTCTTAATCTGGTTGGGTGAATGGCATTGGTAACAGGAACCTATCATAAGTCTTTACTTTCTTTCCAAAAAAGGACTTTCATTTTTTTTTTTTTTTAAGCTTAGCCGAACATGGCAATGGCTCTCTGTAATGCATTTCCAAATTAAATATGTTGATTAGATGCAAAAAAAAAAAAAAGGACAAAA
>CAIGRL010306210.1:0-19276 GCA_903798325.1 Fraxinus xanthoxyloides
ACTTGAATTATTAATGTCATCTAAGTTATTTTAGCATTAATGGCAGTGACGGACCCAACATAAAGACTCAGCACGGGCGGATCGAATGTTGATCGTTGACCATTGATCGTAGACAATCAATGAGTGTAAGAGCAATGTCATTTATTAATATTTAATTAAATAATATTAAAAACTATTCAACATATATGTAAATACACTAAAACGTAAAATATGACTGGAGGGGTCGTGTTCATGGATCAAAAACAAGATCATCCACATTAAATTGAGCCCGATACTTCTTTGTGTTATTGAACAATTTACGTGCTCGACTTGAAGCATTGCGCGGAACTAGATGCACATCTAGAAGTAGGAGAACTAGTTATGGACTTCCGTTTCGGTTGAAAAAATTGTTCTATAATCTACAAAAATCATTTCAATTAAAACGATATCAATATAATAAGTAACAAGTAGTTAAAACTTAAAATCACTCCAACAATCCAACACTCGTTACACTCCAATTGTCCAATCCGACAACAGACAACATATAACATTTTGACAAATCCCAAATTCATCCATAGTTTTCACTTTTCACGTATTACTAATTAGTAGTCACTACTCACTAGTTACTAGTGTAGAATATGTACAATTTATATCATACAACCCAATTACAGCTCTCTTTTTTCTATGTGAAAATTCACCCACCAAAGACTTGATTTTTAGTATTAATAATACTCAAGAATTTTCATATGGACTTTTCTTGAACAAACCTGAAACTTCCCATTTNAAGTAGTTAAAACTTAAAATCACTCCAACAATCCAACACTCGTTACACTCCAATTGTCCAATCCGACAACAGACAACATATAACATTTTGACAAATCCCAAATTCATCCATAGTTTTCACTTTTCACGTATTACTAATTAGTAGTCACTACTCACTAGTTACTAGTGTAGAATATGTACAATTTATATCATACAACCCAATTACAGCTCTCTTTTTTCTATGTGAAAATTCACCCACCAAAGACTTGATTTTTAGTATTAATAATACTCAAGAATTTTCATATGGACTTTTCTTGAACAAACCTGAAACTTCCCATTTTGTCTGACTGTCGGCGAGAATGACGAAATTTTGTTTTGCCCAAGGTTCAAATCAGTGGCACCATGGCCGATTGGGATGAAGAGGCACTGCTCATCGCCAATCTTCTTGTTGAAGACACCCATATCGCCAAATCAAACTCAAGAAATGCTCCAATTTACAGAATATTAAAACCCCACCTACAAATTCAACAAGGTATTAACAGTAATTGAGATTTATTTAAATAATTTTCATTTTCCTGATTCATCCGTCGGTGTTTGCTTTATCTTTTTGAGGAATTACCTTATTGTTTTTTCAATTTCCAGAAAATGCAGGGCTCGGAGAAGGAGTCATGCTGAAAAATAGTCCAAACTGAAAATATGATTTTCTTCTTCCCAACTTCTTTATGCAATCCCTCCTCAGCTCCTCTCCCATGCCGATTTCAATTTTGCAATTGTGATGCGAACTGGTCAATTGGGAATGGGTTGTGGGGGTTTTGGTTAATTGATTGGGCCCATTCATTTAGGTTTGGGCAATTTTTTTTTAAAGACCCAAACTGCTAAACAACAACAACAAGGGGAATTAACCAAAAAAAAAAAAATTCTGGCTTCTGGCCTTCTTCTCCATTTTCCAACGGACGGCGATGAAGGCTGAATTGAAGCTTTTGGCGGACCCAGCACGGGTGGCCGCGGGGGCTGGCCAGGTGCTGGGTCCGTCCCTGATTAATGGACATAACACAGAATTGTGTGTTTGTTAAGATTATAAAATTAAGGATTGTCTTTAATATCAGATGATAATACATGTGATTTTCCAACTTTAAGTGGAAAATATAATTGCTTTACGTTCCGTAAAAACACGCACACACACACAAGGGCAAAAATGTAGGTGAAGATTCATTTGTAACTATGATGCAAGAACGTAGTGTTTGTGATATAGTAGTATTAGAATATTTACATAACTTTGATAATGAGCTCATTGTGTATCATTTGATGATTATGATCATTGAGTATGTTACTCACGAGCATTTTCATGTGCATGCACGACATATATCCATGGTTGAAAACCTAGCATGCACAACATAATTGTAAAATTGAGCTTTCCTTATAAAATATTTTATGGACCACTACTAGGGTACCGAGACAAGTGAGACATGCTTATGTGTTATGTTTTGGCACTACAGGTGATATTTCCTGGTTGATTTCAAAGGTGGATAATAGATGGGCTTTTGGTAATCACAGCAGGGTGGACCACTCGACTGTGCCCTTTGTAATACTTTGATTATTGGCAATACTGGATAGGATACTTCATGGGTAATCATATGGGCAGTTGGAAAAGGGTTTGGAAAACGTGAAGAGGCATGTCCTTATCAAGAGTGACCTCCTTCCGGAGAAGGAAGGCAACTTCCAATTCATGCATTGGGTACTAGTTGGGTAGGGGATAGGT
Organism: Fraxinus xanthoxyloides; assembly: GCA_903798325.1. NCBI lineage: Eukaryota > Viridiplantae > Streptophyta > Magnoliopsida > Lamiales > Oleaceae > Fraxinus > Fraxinus xanthoxyloides. The sequence continues at coordinate 2,501 of CAIGRL010306210.1, forward strand.
CATAATGCCTAAAGATGTACCTAAAGAAGGGGTGCAGAGGTAATTTCATCCCCCCATTTATAATTTCCTCGCTCACCACCACGCACCCTTTTATAGGGGAAGCAGACACTTTCCTTAGGGGTTGGAACAAACATCTCTATGGTATCAAAGATCCTATATCTCTCTCTAAAAGTATCTAGCTCGCTCTCCTTTATATCACAAATCCACAAGGAAACCCCCACCTAATGCTATAATTGATGAGGCCCTCCTGCATCATCCACACATTATGAGAGCTCCCCATGGCCTCCATAATCCTCTCAGTAAGGAAGTTTGCCTCGACACAGATCAGTGCCATAGCACACTCCCTGGGGACTTGTCGTCGTATTTTTCTTTGAAGAAGAGGTCATTTCATAATATTAAAGGAGGATATGCAAAGAAAAAAAAATCTTGTGTACTTACACAAACTTTAGGCACCGAAAAGTGGAGAAAACGAAGATGGTTGCTAGAAAAGAAAGCTGAGGAGGTGTTGGAGGACATCAAGGAATTTTTTGCACTTGAAGGTTGTTAATTTCGTAAATAAAGAAGAAAGAGAAGGTGAGGCTTAGGCCTTTTATATATGCACGAAAGACGAACCCCCACCGTTTGTAATCTCATCCAGCATGTTAAAACCAAAAGGCACCTGTTCAAGATTCAAATCAAAGACTCAGATGAAGCTGTAACTTGCACGCGCCCCAGACTCAAGTGATATGCACCAACTGCAATAGACCACCATCATCGCGCATTAAATGCGCACACAATGTGAACTTTGGAAACCGCTATAACACCCAACTGTTTTACCTGGGAAACTAGCATTTATTTCACATCATTAGAGCTCACTACCCAATGTACTTCAATTTCATCAAAGCGGCCCACCCTTTACAGCGAGGGCATCGCCTCGTGTACTTTAAGCCTTATCAAGTTTCAACTATATCAAAGCGGCTCACCCTTTACAGCAAGGGCATCGCCTCATGTAATTTAGCCTTATCACAGGCTTCAACTTCATCAAAACGGCTCTCCCTTTACAGCGACGGCATCACCCGTGTAATTTAGCCTTATCATATGTTTCAACTTCATCAAAACGGCTCGCCCTTTACAACAAGGGAATCACCTCGTATAATTTAGCGTTATCACAAGCTTCAACTTTATCAAAGCCCTTGCCCTTTACAATAGAGACGATGCCTCATTAGATCTAGCCTCTTGAAAGCGATCCCCCTAATTCTTCAAACTCAAACTATTGTTATGGCCACATCTTTTTCTCCTTCAAATTGAAAAGTCCACGCATTATATGAATAATCATACATGGACACCTCTCTACACGAGGACTCTCACGTGGTCTCAACCATCTTACCTAACAAATGGATTGGCGGTCACACGCCATGTATACTAACAAGGGGGAAGCAGGATCGACTATCAAGTGCGGACGACCTGTTTTTCCTCGCAACGCAAAGTTGGATCATCCCCATTACATGCAGACCCCATGGAAAGAGTTGGTCCAGTATGAGGCGGTGAAGAGATCTTATACAGATCTTGTACTATGTGATTGAAAAGACAACTCACCGTCCCACCGCTACAGCCAACCTATTTGGTCAACTCTAAGGCCGCAAGCTAGACCTTATGGATACAAAAAATGGTATTAACATTTAAGGCTATGAAAGGTCAGTCATTTAGATGAGGCCACGTACATTATCACCCAATGGCCTTCGTTAAATCTTGCTTATGTATAAAAACCTACATTTAGTACCATCCAAAGGTAAATGCAAGTTTAGACTCTAAAGGCTATAATCTTGCTACCATATATTTTACTAGTTTTTCCCAAAGCCGACCCCATTTTCATATTGGAGGCTCATGATTAAACCTCTCACACACTCATATAGCTATTTATCTAACTGACTTAACCGTCGAGTGCTCACGGCCAACTCCATCCCCTCTAGAGAAGGCCACATGTCACTAACGGTTTGTCCAAGTGTGCAGGAACCGGGCTTGTGTGGATTTGTTGGCCTCATCATTGGTACATTTTTTAAGGTCAACAGTTGTCATTGCTTTTACACTTTGTGAGTTGGATTTATAAAATTGATTAGTTTGAATTGATTCAAGCTTTTATCTGTTGGTTGTTGATCGCACAACTTACATTGAGCCTTTGACGTGTGATCATCTCTTTATCATACAATTTGGCTCTGCCATCGAGTTAAGCATGTTTGAGGATATCATGAATGCTCCAAAAGGCAAGAAAATAGTGTTGTTTCTTATTTATGATGGTATATTATCAACCATTGTTGAGGATTCTGATCAGGCTTTCAGGACTATGTTTGATGCACATTTTTAAGGAAAAAAATGCATTTTAAATAGTGATGTGATGGAAAATATGTGATTAAAAAAGAATGAAAAGTTTTGAATTTGCGTGTAATATTATTTTATTGAAAATTGTGTGGTTGAAAATGAGGATTGAAAGAATGCATTTTTTTAAGAATGTGGATCAAGCAGAGCCTAAACAAATTAACCGGTGACCGCACCTCACACACTGTGTAGGGGAAGGGAACGTGGAGCTTTGGTAAGAGGAGAAACAATGCATTATATGACCCCCATTAAAATTATAATTTATCTTTCTATCTCTTCTTGTCAACCACACATTCTCCAATAAATAATATTATATATAAATAAAAACTATTCTTCTTTTTTAAACTCACATTTTTAAAAAAAAATACTATTCCAAAAATTAATATGTCAAATAATGGAGCGAAACGAGGACTTAATTTCTGTGAGATGATATGGCATAAATCGATTAAGTAGTGCAGATCGATAGTGATTTATGATCATATACTTGACTATTTGTGATGGTTCATACATTTCACATGCAGACAACATGCAGACAACATGATGGTGCAAATAAAGTGTCTTTAGCTTATTTTAATATCTTTACAATCCATATTACTTGCCCTAAGATCCCAAAGTATTTTATAGCGTTAATTTCTTAATTATTCATTTAATTACTTACCCGATTGACACTCAATTTTTGACTGATTTCAACAATTCGCACTTCAATATTTATAACTTCATATAAAACTCATATTATTGTGTAAGTATCATGTCACTTCATGACTTATGTCATAAATATGTCAATTACCTATTTAAAGTTTACAGTGACTTTGATCAACAGAATGGAAAGGTAGAACTTTTATCGATATTAATCTCGGCCTTTTCAAGTTTTCAATTGCTTAGCAAGTCAATCTCCGACATCTAGATTAACCTAATTTCTCTATCATAACTCAATGTAGAATTCATCACCTAGGTCAAGGAGTTGAAACTAACACCACATAAAGATCTTAAACTCTCAATAATCGAATGTACCATTTTAAAAGAAAGCAATTAGAAAAATTGATGCAAATGACATTGTAAATATCATGCATGAATCATATTGGCCAAAGGTGTAATGTAAAGTTCGGGGTATAACACCACGTGGACTACAATGTGGTCCCCACTAGGAGCCTCGATGACGAGGCATAATAAATGACATAAAATTATTCAAATATAAATGTATATAAGCTGATAAATGCCCAATCATTGAACAAAGTGAAAATCCTAAAAATTCAAGGTCTAGTTCAAATGATAATAAAAAAGTTTTACCTAACAAATGACCTAGGTTCAAGCCTAATCTTGGAGAAAAGGGTGAAATCATTTGACCTCTATAAAAGAAAAAGTGAAAATAAATAATGGCCAATTGTTCATAAGACTTGAGTAGTTGAGTTTAAGTCGAATAATTTGTATTTTGAATATATGATAATTATGGACTAAGGTAAAATATGTTTTTGTTCATTAGAGCATATTATTTATTTATATAGAGCATCTTATACATTATAGCTAACAACTTTAAATTTAAAGAGTCAAAAATTTTATATACTCTAGCAAATCTCTCTATTTTGACTCTTTATTTTGATTTTCTCGAAAACTATTTATTAATTTTTCCTCATATTTAGATAATATAATATTTTATATATCAATAGTCAATCAATTTAAATGTGCTTTGAATATTCTAAGAAGCAGAGTATTAAAATGCGTGGTTCGTTAAATGCAATCATTACACATAAGGAATGAGTTTGACTTTCTAAATGTCGAGAGCCAAACATACTCTTTATTTTAGAAAATTAAAGCAGCGTTCAAATTTATTTTTAAGAATTCGCTCTTTAAAATAAAACATATTTTGTATTTAAAAAGTCTATCAGATATACTCTTATATCAATTAATGTGAAAACATATAGGCACTGTAAGGTATGGTCAACATTTAGTGGTTTGATTTTAAATGAAAACTTTTGTTAAGTTTAAATCAAGATTCTAAAATTTGTAATGCGTGACAATACGTTTCAATCGAACATCAAGTATTATAACATGTACGTGCCTATATAAAGTACATATGTAATTATGTATTTCTCAAATCCTAATGTTATTTTAGACATTCTAAACTAAAAAATAAATAAAATAATACACACTTTGAGTTTTATACATATTCTTCAAATTTATTTAAAAAAATATTGCTCAAAATAATAAATAATACAATTATTTGAACTTTATATATATTTTTCAAATTTTCAATAAAAACATATTTCTCAAAATCATAAATACTACAATGACTTTATAATCAATTCATACAATTTGATTAGAAACGAATATCGACTTGAAAAACCTAAAAGCCACTATTTGTCTCTCTTTAAAATAATACTTTTTAATTCTCATATTAATTTTTTACCACACATTTACATAATAAAATATTTTTTACATGTAAACTTAAAACTTTTTACTTCTCTTTAGCCATACATTTTTCTAAAAAAAAAAATCACTATTCAAAATATCATTTATTGAAAATAGTGACCATCAAACATGGGCTAAATATTGTCTAACATTTTATTGGATTCCAATTTAATCTTCTTCATTCAAGTCATCATCTATGTCATCGATACAAAATCATCTTCATTGGGTTCCCTTATTTCAACTCAAATTTTTCTATTACTTCTCGTAAATGGTAAGATACCGTTGTTAGCCCTCCTCCTTATCTTCACAGCCATCAACAATCCAAGATTGTACATTACTAATATAACTTGCTAGTAAAACTAGAAGAAAATCGAAGAAGAAGGAGACTCGGAGTTTGATGTAAATGATTTGCAACTCTACGAAAATTCGCTTTGATTTTTGATTTTTGACTTTTCTAAGTGTTTGGGTGATTTGAGCTAATTTGATGTTTATTGGGCTCAATTTACAATTTTCTAAGATATACAAATGGGTTGGACTTTGTTAGGCTAATTTTAATACATTTTTTAACACAAATGTGTGCATATTTTGACATTTAAGCATTCATATGCAATCAATTAAAATGAATCGATCGCATTATCATGCGCATACCACTATATGAGACATTTCAAGAATGTCCCGAGTATATTTTTAGAAAATTGGTTTAAATAGGATTTTCATAAATATATGCAATTGAAATATCTATTGATCTACAAAATATTTTTATCAATGAGCAAAAATGGTTTATCTAAGCATTAATTAAAGAATATGCCAACAAGACATTATTAATGGTGAACTAACCAATTTACATTGAAGAAGTAAAGCGGTTCAAGGTTGGGCTCTTATTATATCAAAAGTAATTGGAAATCAATATGGCTTTTAATCAAAATTATAATTTGTATCACTTTTCAAATATAATTTGTCGGTGTCCGAGCTTATAAAACTAGCTCGGACTTACCTTAATTTAAGGAGAGCTTGTAAAGATTCAATAGTCACTTCAAAGAGGAAGGACTAAGAGATCATCGTATCAGCTTTATCCGAGTTATGTTAGCTCGACCAATGATAAGTTAGCTGTACCTATGACGCGTCAGCTAGTGTTAGGTTAGCTTAACTAGTTTCAAGACAACTCTACTCATGATATGCCAGCTTGGTCTATGCCCGCTATCATACAAAAACATTATTTATTGCAATTCTGAACATGTCTCTTGAGTGGTGTCATCACTCCCATGATGACCACTCCCAAAGCAAAAAGTGGCACACATTGCATAACACCTCATTTTAACTAATCAAAAATCAGCAATGATTACCTAGGTAACAGTTAATCATGACATAGGCCACAACTACGACCTAGGTACAATGATAACATGTTCGGTTGACCTTAACAACCAATCAACAACCTTAAAACTGGGTGGTGGTACACACCTCTAGTTGGGTACTGTAGTAGATATAACATTGGGCAGTCAAATTGTTTGATTTTAAGACATATATAGTGGGACAAATGGTATCCTCCAAGGGATGGAACTCATGTACTCTCAAGATACTTTCTACGAACACTCCAATTAATTAATAAACTCTTTCTTTTACTATTTCAACTCAATTTCTTCATTCAATCAAGCAATGAAGTTCATCAAAAATGATTTAGTCTAAATGGCAGATTCTAAAATCGACTCACTTGATCGTAGGTAAGAATATGTAGTAGGTGAACTGAACCAGTGAAAGAGCTAATTAAAATCCTTATCAGCTTAGAGTTTCTCCACCAAAAGCGAGATGTGTTGCATGGATTCACAAAAGACATAGTGGAATTGATCCAAAGGTCGTTGGCCACAAGCTCATCATCGACCCCTCAATTCAACAAAAATAGTAAAGGAAGCAACTACTTAACTCATAAAGAATGAATTCGAGCTAAAAAAATGTAGTATACAAATAGAGAAATGCCAGTGCTACAACCAAAATGTACGCAAATGAGAGTTTGAGGTCGATGGCCTCATACTTAGGAAAGTCTTCCTCACTGCAAGGGATCTCAACCTCAAATCCCTAGACCTTAATTGGGAGGAACCTTACAAAATAATCAAAATTCTACCAAAAGGCACTTATAAGCTAGAACATATACAAGGCACATCTCTCATATGCCATTGGAATGCAGAACGTCTCAAAAAATACTATCTGTAAAAGTCGAGATGCCAGGAAAATAAACTCTCAAATGTCTTAGCAGAAGCTCATCTCAATAAAATGTGTCAAACCAAGGCAATATTAGAAGAATAATATTGAATGAAGCCCTTTCTTCAGAAGCACGAAGCTTGCTTTTAAGCAACATGATCTAACGTTATAAGTGTTGCAACACTTAAACAAAAACCATTTTTAGCGACACAAAGTCTGCCCTTCAGTAGCACGAGCTAAGGTTGTAAGTGGTACAATACTTAGACAAAAGCCTGCTCTTCAACAATACAAAGCTTGTTCTTCAGTAGGACGATCTAAGGTTGAAAGTACTGCAACATTTAGAAAAAATCCTGCTCTTTAGCAGCAAAAGGCCTTCTATTCAATAGCACGATCTAAGGCTATAAACGCAACAACACTTTGACAAAAGCTCGTTCTTCAGTGACACAAAGCCTACTATTTAATAGCACGATGTAAAGTTGTATATGTTGTAATACTTAGACAAAAGCTCACTCTTCAGTGTTAAAAAGCCTGCTCTTCAACGACACAATCTAAGTGGTTATCTTTATATGAGACTAATTCGCGATCATTAAGCCCATAGAGTTCACAATCAGTTTAACTTTGGGTAAGTGGTAAGCTGAATTTGTAAGAGGAAGAGGTAGAACCGAGTTCATCATGTCAGCTCTTTGTGAGTTTGTCCAAATTTGACCTAGGCATGCAACTGGAAGAGCTAGCCCTCGATCGCTATACCAACGGACCTCATCCTCGATTGGTGCTTTCCTCTTTATCCATTGGAAGAATTGTATTCCTAAAACTACTCATCTTGAGATTTGAATTTGCAAAGATAAACTAAAATAAAAAGGCAAGAAGAACAAAAATGAACCTAGAATGTATAAAACTCACTTAGAATTGGATGTAGGATTCTGTAACAAAAACTCGACTTGGAAAAGCTAGAGCTAGTGATCAAACCTCATTTATGAAGCAACTAGCAATTGAATGCCTTTCTGAAAATAAAATCTTAGTTATTCTGACTTAGAAGATAAAGGTCCGAAATTTACTGAAGTAAATATCCAAACCTTTAGGAGCATTTGTTGGTATCCTAACTCATAATACCAGCTTGGGTTTACCTTAATTTAAGAAGGAGAGCTTATGAAGATTTAAAATTCACTTCAACGAGGACGAACTAATAGATCACCAAGTTGCTCGACCCATTACAAGTCAGCTCTACTCTATGAGCTTGACTCAGACACGTCAGCTCGACCTACGGCATGTCAGTTCGGCCCATGCCCACCGTCTTTTAGAAACATCGTCATTTCAATTCTGAATATATGTTTACTAAGTGATGTCATCTTCACCCAGATGACCACTCCCAAATCGACAAGTGACACATGACGTCGCACTTCATTTTCAACCAATTAAAAATAGCAATGATTACCCAGGTGATAAGTAATCATGACATTAGTCACGACGACCTGTTTGGCCAACCTCAACAACCAATCAACATCCTAAATTTGAAAGGTGAGACACACTTCTAGGTTGATAATGCAGTTGAGGTGACGTTAGATGACCAATTGTATAATTCTTGTGTACACTTTTCATTTACTTTAATCAATGCCAACACTCTTTTTTTTTTACTATTTCAACAATATACCTCTTACAAATTATCACTTAAATTGACAAAAATCAACCCAAGCATTTTTAACACCAACAAATTCAAAGCATGGATTCATCACCTTGAATTGGAGGGGAGTACTATGTAATACAATATGTCCTGGAAAAGGCTAAAGTCATTGATTAGACCTCATTTATGAACCAACTCGTGACATATTGACTTCCAAAAAGCAGGATCGCAATTACTCTGAACTGGACGTCTAGACCTTGGGGAACATTTGTTGGTGTTTGGACTCACAAAACTAGCTCAAATTCGCCTTAATTTAAGGAAAGCTTATGAAGATTCAATAATCATTTAAAAAAAAGGGACTAAGAGATCAACAAATCAAATCTACCCATGTTAGCCTACTCAACCACTGATAGTAAGCTCTACCTATGATAGGTCAGCTTTGTGTTAGGTCAGCTCGACAATTATAGTACATCTCCACTCATGATGGGTGAGCTCGGCCTATGCCCATTATCACCTAGAAATATCATCTTTGTAATTCTGAACACATGCCTCTTGAGTGATGTCATCACCATCAAGACATCCATCCAAAGTGACAAGTGGCACATATGACACAAACACCTCATTTTTAGCCAATAAAAAATCAACAATGATTATCTAGGTGACATGTAATCATGACCTAGGCCACAACTACGACCTATGTGCCATGATCACATGTTCAGTCGACCTCAACAACCAATTAATAGCCTTAAATCCAAATGGTGGGACATATTCTAGGTTAGTACTTTAGCTGATATAACGTCAGGCATGGCCAAATTTCTTGATTTAAAGACCTACAAATAGGGGCAAATGGTATCCTCCAAGGGACGGAACTCATGTACTCTACAAACACTCCAATTAATGAATAAACTCCTTCTACCATTTTAGTTCAATTACCTCTATCGATCAAGCAATTAAGTTGATCAAAAATGATTTAGTCATTTTTAAGTCAACATAATTGTTTCAATACAATTACTATTAGAGTTGCATGCACAACTCTTAAGTATAATTTATACATTTATTTAAAATTTTAAATTGGAGTATTTGGGAGTACGTTTGATGAGTTATAGCTTAATCTCAAGTATTTATTATTTTCTAGGCAAAACTCAATGATTGAAAGTAAAATAGAAATAAATGTATGAAAAATCAACGAAAATTGATTATTTCCAAAGCTTGGGGACCAAATTGAAAATATCTAATAGTTTGTTCGAATCACATGTCGGTAGTGAAGAGTATGGGTAGTCAATTGGAATTTGGATGAGAATAGAAGACAAATGAGTGAAGTTTCATGAAGAAGGACCAACTCATACTTTGGAAGAAGTTCAATGACCAATTTGCGATTGGTCCCAAACTTAGGTTGCCCATACAAACGCACCAACAAGCGCAGGGCATAAGAGTTCGGAACTCAAAGCTGATTTGTTTTTACCATGCGTAAGCAACCAAATATATCATGCGTGAGCATGGGCTTAATCTCGACAGAAGGGAACAACTTCCCTTCTACGATGCAAACACTTTTGGAACAGATATTTGACACGATTTTAACCTAATTTTGGGACCACTATATATACAGAACAAGGGCTAAACATTTGGAGGAGGTCTCTCTCTAACTTCTCAATTCAATTCCTATTATAAAATTATTCAAGAACGGGGAGTTGATTCACCATCTTTTAGGAGAGAAAATCAAACCTAGAGAGGAATCCAAGGCAAGAAATATTAAAAACTTGAAGAATCAAAGTTTGGGATTGAAGATCAAGAATAAGAAATAGATTCCAAATTTTCTTTTTGTATTTATAAATTGTAGGTAATGATTTTTAATCTTCTGGTTGTTTTATCTTTAGAATGATATTAGGCTAGATTTTCTTTGCGTTGGGATGAAATGAATCTTATTATTGCTTAGTTCTAGTACAAATACCAAGTAGTTTGGTTTATTTGTGGTCTTGATTGATCTCGTATGCTTTGTTGTTTTATTTAATTGGTTGACCATCAATTATGTAATTAGTTACTTGTTATAATTTTAGGAGGTTCATAGTAAGTTAACAAGTATGCAATGTATATTAAGAATAACATATATGACATGAATAATCACCTAGATAATCGTGTAATTGAATACATTACTTTGTATATGAATTTGGAATAGAAACATGATCAGGTTGTGCTTAGAATAGCTTTAACTTACTTCAAGAGAGAGCACAAGATCCCATATCGGCTATACATAGCTTATTTGGCCACATCTTTGTGATCTCTTCCGATTGTTTTCCTTTGTATTTCGTTCCTAGTTGAAAGTCGTGTTTTGGGGGTGGGACTGGGACTAATAAGTGCTGAACATTGTCATTGACGCATATATGTTGTAACTTTACACTAATCCAATCATGCGATTTACAGTTACACAGTTAAATAAAATTAGATTATTGATTGTCAAGTTACATAATCACATTAAATTACTTAGGTAGAGAATTAGAAATAGGATAATAATAATTGAATCCAAAATTTCAACATATTCATCACATTGATCATTCACATATTTAAAAACAAAACTTCTAGATAAATAATAGATTAATCCAGAATAAATACAATCATCTCTTTTGTGTTACATTCACATTCAAATTTGATACCAAACTAATAAAATTCAATTTAAAGTTTATACCCTGCGGAACAACAATCTTTTCTCATTAAACTATTAATAATTAACGATCAATTGTACGCTTATGGGTTTATACGTACAACTTTAAGCATCAACCGATTAAGGTTTTTTTCAAATTTTTTAAACATTAATTAGTTCACATGCCATTGAAAATGCCATTAAAAGACGCAGGTTCATCATTTTTTTCATCAAAATCTACTGAAAATTTATTTTGATTCCTACCAAACGTAGATTCTTCGTCAATGTTATCCAAATCAATTGGAATACTACTTACATGAGTGTCGTCACGGCCAAATTCAAAAATCGAAAGAGGATTTTATTGAGATAGGAAAATTTATTGTGAAATTGTGGTGTCATAGATGACTGCCCACCGAACAAGCCTTCAACAAAATAATTGGGATCCATTTGTGTGTAATAAAATTGAAATGTATAAAACTGAAATAGAATTATAGTAGAGAATGCAAATTTAATAAAGATGAAATTGAATAATGTAGAATGTAGAGAATTGAATTGAAATTTGAATTGTACAAATATGAAATATATAAAGATGCGAATATATAAATTGAATTGAGATTGGATTGATTGAGAGCATGTAGAGAGAATGTAGAAGAGTGTTGCAGCCACTTTCTTTGAAAAATGGATGGAATAATGAAGTATATATACAGTTATAAAAAAAAAATTATAATTATAATTCAATGACTGTTGGGACCTTTGGAAGTTCTGTGATGGTTGAAAATGGTCACAAAACTTTTTTACAGTGACCAAACAATCACTTTTTTTAAAAGTGAGCATTTCTTCATTGTAGGCTCTCAAGCCTGCTCGCTTTACTCTGTGAGTCGACTTGAGTCGAGTCTTGTTCGGCTGGTCATTCAAGTCTCCCGTTCAGCTCGTGCTCGTCCTAAAACGAGCTCGAGTAGCCTACAAGCCAAGCCTCGACAAACTACTCGGCTCTTTTACCATTTCTAGTCAAAAGTATAAGTAGATTGATTTGTGTACATGTCTATGAGTGCATTTCTTATGTCAATAAATACACAAGAAAAAACATTCAGATATATTTCCATTGGACGCTGCATGTCGTTTATTCTATTAAGAGAATAAGTATAATTTAAACAATTGACATCATTTATTGATTATTATGTCATCAGTTTCCATCGGTGCAAATGATGAAATTGAACGAATTTACTTTGTTGAAATAACTAGAGTTTAATTACCCATAAAACATCTACCTGTTTGACAATAGGTCCCTGTTTTATAGGGATTAAAATCTCAATATTAATGTAAATCAAAGTCGACAATTAATTTTACTTACATATTTTATAGGATCCACAACTTTTCAACCATATTTCATCATTTTTTTTTAATCAAAATCTACTAAAAATTTGATTTTAATCTCCATCAAAATGTAGCTTCTTCATCAATGTATTCGAAATCGATTGAACTGGTACTTTCGTGAGCATCGTCAATGCCCAAATTTGACAAATTGTCGGGAATGGGGATATTGTGGAGACAGAAAAATTCATCATGAAATTGAGATTGTGGCATCATAAGTGAGTAGCCACTGAACATGCCCTCAACGAAAAGATTGAGATCTATTTGTATGTGATAGATTGAATGTATAAATATGAAATAGAATTATAGTAGAGAATGTAAATTGAATAAAGATGAAATGTATAAATTGAATAATGTCGAATGTAGAGAATTGAATTGAGATTTGAATTGTATAAAGATGTAGAACGTATAAATTGAATTGATTGACAGTACGTAGAGAGAATGTAGAAGAGTATAATTTTGTGTGAAAAATGAATTAAATAATGATGTATTTATAGAGTTATAGGTCACAAAACTTTCTTACGTTGACTAAACAGTCACTATAGGCTCACGAATCTACTCGCTTAACTAGGTGAGTTAAGTTGAGTCTTGCTTGGCTTGTTGTTCGAGTCCCATGTTCGGCTCGTGGTCGGAGTAAGCCATGGGCCAAGTCCTGAGCGGACGAGCTACTCGGCTCTTTTGTCTACTCGAGTCAAAAGTATAAGTAGATTGATTTGTGTACATGTATATAAGTGAGTTTTCCTTTGTAAATGTATATATCTATCTATAATATATTAAAAGTGTGGATTGAGGAGAAACTTTGAATACCAATTTTAGCCTTATATATTTAGGTATGTGTCAATTGTGTCTTTGTTGATTTAATATAGTACCATTTAATATAATTTAGCTTCATTTAATATCCATTTAACTGTAATGCTCATTATTTTATATTGAAGTACTTCAAATTTTATATTAATCAAATTAAGTTTAATTACTTAAATTACATTATTCAAATTATGTTTAATCACGAAGCTAGACTACATATATAATTATATTAAAACTATAATAAATATTATTTTATATTGTAAATAATCTACCATTATATTAATGCAACCTTTAATATATTATATTATATAATTATAATAAAATTATATCTATACATGTGAGCTTCGGTTTTAATTAGTAAACTAAATTTAATTAATATAAAATTATGAGTACTCTAAAAATGATCTCTATATTTAAAAGGAGATTAGCACCCTTGTCTGGTGGGGATTAAAATCAAATTTTAGTAAATTTTGATGAAAATTAATAAATGTGTAGTTGAGAAATTGTGGTATCTATGAAATATGTTATCGAAATTAATTGTTTTAACTTTGATTTATATTAAAATTTGAATATTAATTCGTACCAAACAGGGGCTACATGAAATTAAATTGTAATTAATCTATTATTAATGTCGCCTTTTATATATTATAATGTGGAGATTGATGAGAAACGTTCAATTTTGGTCCTCATTATTTGAATTTATAATGTTTGGAATAATATTTTTTATTTTTTTGAGAATAAATGATTGAAAAGGAATGAAAAGTTTTCGATTTATGTATAATATTATTTTATAGAAGATTGTATGGTTAAAAATAAAATAGATAATAATAATTTTTGGGATAATGAGATTCCAATGGGGTATTATTTGATGTTGCAGAGAGCTTAGCTAGTTGTACTGTTGTCGAATATGCAAAAGAAGTTTTTACAGTAGTTAACCGATTCTTATTAATTTTTCCAACTTATATTAATATATAACCTCAATACATGTTTCCTTCTAATAATAATGTTTTTGTCAGAAGAAAGAGAAAATTGGATACTGCAAAAATTTGGTGCTAATTGAAGATAAAGAATACAAGTTCTCGGTGCAGATGGACAAGAAAGGTGGAAGCGATAGGGCTCAGAAGCAAATTGTGGTGCAAGAAGAACACAAATCGGTCAATGGAGGAAAGAAAATAGAGGAAGTCCGAAGCCATCACTTGGATAAGAAAATAAAGCTAGAAAAGTAGTTCATCTACGATCTATTATGCAAAAGTAATTGTTAATCCATATCTATTTTCCTATTATATGTCCTTTAATGTTATTGTTAAGAATGAATGAATGTACTTAATTTTCTCTAAATCTTTCGTTTATGCGAAAATAAAAGTGAATTGGATTGAAATTTGAATACCTATTTTTAACCTTACATATTTAATTATATTATTATTTCCGTAACAAAATTTCAAGAGGACATAAAAAAACTAATTTACTAAAAATTAAATGAGGAAGTTTAGAAATATTATATATGATGGTAAGTAAAAAGTAAGGACATTTACTGCAATTATGCAAATATATGTCCAATATACCGTCATTTGAATATCACATTTAATTAAGTAAAAACAAAAAATCCCATATAAATTGGCCCATGCACAATTTCATTTCAATTTCTGGCATAAAGTAAACAAAAATTACATTTCAATTTATTCAATATTTTCACACTATGTACTTAATTTCATAAAAAAATTATTCACATATATATATGAAATTTTTTTCTTTAACATTATCAATTACCTTACCTTAAAAATATTATGCATATCATTCATTCCATATATAAGACGTGCAATGCACGTGCTTAGCACTAGTGTATATATATAAACATTCAAATGTATTTTCATTGTTCCTTGCATGGTATTTATTTTGTTTAGAGAATAAGTATGATTTAGATAACTCGCATCATTTATTAATTATCACGTCATCATTTTTTTATCGGTACGAGTTATGAAATTGAATAAATTTATCCTGTTAAAATCAAACTCTAGTTTAATTAGCCCCCTGAACATCTACATGTTTGACACTAGGTCTCCATTTGGTAGAAATAAAAATTTAGAAATCAATTTAAATTAAAGTCAATTATTAATTTTACTCACATATTTTATGGGATACATAAGTTTTCAACCACATATAGTTATCAAAATCTTCTAAAAACTTGGTTTTAATCCCCACCAAAAGGGGTTAGATAAAAGTATCAATATTGTTAAATGAATTTACTTGACTTGCCAGCTGAATAACTCATGTAGTTTTCTAGTAGATTTTAATAAAAGATAATAAAATGTGTAACTAAAAATTGGGTTAATTACTTCAATGGTTTCGAAATTTTGTCAAGTATTACTATTTAATAACTGAACTTAAAAATGTTACTAAACTTCATCAAGTGTTACCACTTCAAAATTAAAATGAAATGTATATCTCAATGATCACTGAACTATACACCATATTACACATCCATTACTCAAGTGGAAAAATTTATTAGGTTGAACAAACAGTGTCGACTTGAGTGATGGATAGGTAACATAGTGCATAATTCAGTGACTGTGATAGATTTTTAAGTTCAGTTATGAAGTAGACGCATTTGATAAAGTTCAATGACCATTGAGATATATTTTTAAATTCAAATTTGACATCAATGGAAGAAGAAATGAAAAAAAAAAGGAAAAAAAGGAAACCGAAAATTAGAGACCATTAAATCGAAGTGAAGTAGACTTTTGTGGATATTCATTTTGAAATAAATGGATAACATTAATTTTTAACTGAAAGTTTTGCTGTTCAAATGGAAGATATACGATGCTAAATTGACTTTAAGTGATTTGCGGAGTCATTAAATCCTCGACTAGCACATCTCATTCATTGGCAATTATCGCTTCATTCACTTGAATTATCACATTGTTCAGTTCATTGGTTATTTCTTGTTACAATTTTTGGTCTTTTTGTTATTGTGCTTCTCTTTGCTACGATAAAAAGAACGTTTGATTTTTGGATCAATTGGTATCAGTTCATCGTATCTCGAACTTTGTATAAAAAGATTGAAAGAGAGATAGTAGGAATACTGAAACAAATTAACAAAAAAAGTAAATAAAAGTGCAAAAATGTTCAAATTAGTGCCAAGGAAAACTGAGGTCGATTGATTGTTCATCTTTTTTCCTTCATTTTCTGTAGTTTCATATTTCACATAGTTCGATTTAAGGAAAAAATAAATTTTACTATTTAATAATCGAATTTAAAAATTAATCTCAATGGTCATTGAACTTTGCACTGTGTTATCCATCCAGAACTTAACAGATTTTCCAACTTGAGTGATAGATCGGTAATACGGTGTATAGTTCAGTGACCATTGAGATCTATTTTAAATTCAGTTATGAAGTAG
>CAIGRL010306363.1:0-10670 GCA_903798325.1 Fraxinus xanthoxyloides
TCCAATTTTATTTCCCCCCAATTCGAAATTCAATTCCAATTTCAAACCCTAAACCCTAATTCCAATTCCAAATTTGATTTCCCCCAATTCCAATTCCATAAATCATATTTGAAACAAACTGAAAACTATCTTAAATCATGATTTCATAACTCATAAACAGATAAAAAAAAAAAAAAAACGATAGGCACTGGGCAGAATTCAGAAATGGGGAAACTCACGGGTCACGAGCCTCACGGCAAGTCAGTGAAGGCGTCAGGTGGTCGGCGGAGAAGACGGTCGGACTGGGTGGTGGAGCCGTGGAGAAGACGATCGGGCTGTGGCGGCACTCGGTAGCGATGGCAGGCGTTAGGGAGGCGTGAGAGGCAACGTCTTGATCTTGAAGGCTGAAGCTTCATGAATCAGGAAATAAAACCAAAGCATTTGCTGGGCTGGGCTGGGCTGGTGCATATATATATATTAAGTATTGGGCCTAAAAACAAATGGCCCAACCGAGAAAAAGAAAAAGAAAGTGCTGGGCTGGCAGAAATGGGCCAATGTTATAACAAAACAAAACAAAAAAAATAAAAAAAATGGAAAGGACTACAGCAGCAGAAAGCCAGAAACCAGAAGCTAGGCTGCCGGAGAAGACGAACCAGCGCCGCGCCTTCCAAAAATTTCGTACGGCGGAGCCCAACACGGGTGGCCGCCCCCCTAGCCGGGTGCTGGATCCGCCACTGAACGGGCTTACTATCAATTAGACAAAGCTGAACAACACTACAATCTTGTTCTATTCAATGTATTGAACATGTCAACTGGATATTACTGAAGTTCGTCAAAAGATGAAAAGAGTCCCCAACAACAATTTATGTTTTAGCAAATTGATAAACCATACAGTCATTTTTACCGGCCCTCAGTGAAATATGTATATATGCAAGAATAAATCATCAAAACATCATTTCCCATTTACATTGATCTTGAAGATCATCTAATACAGAGGATCAATTCCAAGAATAACCACAACAAATCAAAAAAGCGAACAATTTCTTTTCAAGTTTGAAAAGATTTGAGAAAAGTTCAGAACTTCCATAGTTACAGGCTTTGTTTGGGCTTTAAAATAAGCAAAACGACAAGAAGTTGATAACTTGATTGCAAGATACAGATGGGGAATTATGTGTACAACCTGATTCAAACATGTTTTTGCCATCCAACGACTAAGAAACCTCGAGCTGCATCATAAATGTGGCACAGAAATCTAGGAAGAGGAACTGTGGGCCACTAAGTCTCTGCAAATCGAGCAGGTACTTCTCGTCGCTGGTTTTGTACAGCTGTCGCAAATTCACATAGTATTAGAAAAAAGAACGATGTTATTAAATTTTAAAGAATGCCATTTCTAACATATGAGCTGCTGTATGACAAAAAGCAGAGAGATTGTCATGGACATGAATGATCAAGTTCAAAATTGGTGATTTAGGCAAAGTACTGTAAGAGTTAAGAAGAAACTGACAAAAATGATGCTGTGAGAGTTCACTTTGGAAAGAGAGAGGATCTATTGTGCACGTATGCTTCTATGTCCGAGCTTCCACACGAAAATAGACAGCTTTTCAAAATTATCCCTTGTGAACTAAAAATCAGTATACATCATTTTGTGTGATATACATGGCTAGTGAACTTAAAAAACTCAACTTGTCACTCGTAATACTAATGTAAGGTCAGGAAGAAAAAGACAAAGGAGAGCATCCTGAAAATCGAGACAAGAATGAGAGAAGTAGATTTCAAAGTTGAACCTCTTCCTTTTTGTCTATTTCTTTTACCATCTTAGGTTCATATGACTAAATGTGCTTAAGAAAATACCATGTTTGAGAATAAAATGAGATAAACAGAGAGATATATTATGAATAATACCTGAATTTCGAACTTCACCACAGCCCGAGTCTGTAAAAGGTTGGAATTGGTGGGTATAACATTATCCGGGTAATGGTTGGCGTTCATATGATTATTGATCATACTCTCAGGGTACTGAAAACCATGAATCCAGAGGCACTTCATGTTATAGTGTCCAATCTTTTTCCACCTAACACTGAGTTCTTGCAAAACTCCAAGAACCTGTGTCATTATCTCTCGCGGATGTGCAAGAGACTGACAAAGTAACAAATATGTTATGTTGATGAAACTCATAATACCTTAATACGTATGGATTGAAAAATTGCATGCAATCATTTTTTCCCTATCATGGATATTTAGCAAAGTTACTCTTTGAAAATGTCAAGACTTCGTGTCAGCATTGGGATCCTTCTAACAGTGTATAAGCTTCTTTTTATTACTCAATCTCCACAGAAAAACAAAACTGATACTACAAAATGTACCTGAAGTCCAACAAGCCACTGCTTCTGTCTTGGAAACGGGGGTCTCCAATTCCTATCCTGAGCAAAGCCAGGTGTATCAACTTGTGGATAAAATACTGTGGGAGAAGCCTCCTGAAGACAGACAAATGCATCAGGTAAGACCATAGATTTTCAGAAGTTACAAAGGCAAAATAAGGAAAAACCAGTGAGCTTCCAAGGCAGCAAGACCATGAGTGTTATGACTTGTGCACAAGGGAAAAGGGGAAATTGTCTTCCATATGCTTATAAAGCAAAAAAGAATGAAGCCAAAAGTTGCTTCAACTTAATAAGAAAGACCATAACAAGTGCATAAGAGCTTGAATAGACATCAACTGGATTACAAGATAAAGGACCTGGAAAATTTAGTCATTAATGAGTGGGAATTGTCTCAAATTGGAAGCAAAATAGAAGTTTGAATACCATAGCATATTGGTGTCTTAATATAAATTTATAACATTGGACATTAAATGGAGCATGGCACAAATACTGGAAATAGTTTTCTGGCTAATGAACAGTTCAGTTACTAAATATCTTTTCAAAGGATAAAAGGCAGAGTAGATGAAATCAAGAGTTTCTTCTTTTCCATTTTCAAACTTTGGCATTTGACATTGTATCTTCCATTGCAAAACGGTAACTCCTTAACACTTTAGTATCACAATTAATAATCTGTTCGCTTGTTAGGCTATCTCAAAAGCAGGACTATCTTGAGTAAAACACAAAGCAACATAGAAATAAGGTGAAAAGATTTTGGGCTGCAGAACTAAATCTAGCCCTCTTATTCAAAAAGTATACAATTACTGTTGAAGTGTATTAAAGCTTTGATACATAAAAGCAACAGAGAAGCATCTAGAGGCAGCAGTGTCAAGATCTAGCATAATTTCAAACCAAAGGTAAAAGCAGAAGATCAAAGATTTGGAACCACGAGGGCTTGTATTACCAGAATAATCATTATAAACAATGACAAAAAGTGTCAAGGTGTGTAGTCGTCTCGTAAATGTAATGGCTTTTGACACAAAGTACAATAAATATACCAGTTAAATCATAAAGACTATTATTATACAAAATCAGGAAACAGGCATACCATGGACATCCCCAAAATCCTAGAAGATCAATTACAGGGCCTCGTTAGGAGGTAAAGTGAACAGTATATTTGTTGTAAAATAGTTTCTCGTATATTGTGCTTAGATGGGTATATATCCATCAACGTCTCCAAATCCCCCCTGTAATCTGGAGGTATCCCCTCCTTTTATGCATACTTGCTATTCAATATACTAGGGTAGGGGGAAAAGCCAAACCCAACATTTAAAATGGATAAGGAGCAACTCTCATCCATCTCTATATGAATTTTATTTTTTTTAAAAAAAAAAATGAAAGAAAGAAAGAGAGAGAAATGCATACCATGGACTCCTGAAATTCACCTCCTAAATAGCCAGTGAAAACAGGGGACCGGTTGTCAAGTAACAAGTAGTATGCAACAGTAGCCTGCAACATAAGACGATAATTGTTTATTCAAGTGGCACAGAAATAAAATTGTGGACAGTGAATGTATATAATCTGAATACATCATTTTGCAGTCTATTCTGAAGAGACTCAATCAGCATGTTTTTATCAAATCCCATCTTCAGTACTTCTTGAATGATCTCCTCGTCAAGCTGCAAAGTAAGCAAATGGTTTAAGGTTATGTCAGCATTGGAAACAAAGCAAACTGCTGCAAGTAACAAGAGTTTTACAAAATCAAATTTGGGTAAATTATGGTAAGAAAGCAGCTATTATTATTATTATTATCACATTATGACAGATATATGAACCTTGTTATTGGCATCCAACTATGATAACAATCATATATAAAACCTTCAATGTAGACACTAAGCCCTTGTTTGGCCCCCATTTTTCTCAAAACTCATTTTTTCAAAATTCATTTTTAACCACATATTCTCCCATAAAATAATTTTACACATAAACCCACTTTTTTTTATTTTTTTAACCACACGTTCTCCAAAAAATCACTATTCCAAAATACATTTCATCCAAAAAATGGGTCTCAAACATGGGCTAAATAAGAATGAAGGTAAATCTGGAGATAAGGTTAGATGCTCCTCCTTGTAAATCTGGAGATAAGGTTAGATGCTCCTCATTTGTATGAATTCTAAAGGTCAATACCAAACCCACTGTTGATAGCTATATATAGGTGTAAAAACCTATATTTAGATGTATACGGTCTTTTGAAAAGAAAAGGTATAAAAACAACCAGAGTCCTCTTTCCATGCTTCGAACAAAGGCATATAAAATAAGTTAAAAATTGGGTCTTGAATGAATATTAGAGAAACTGGGGGGCACTAAATGAATCCTTATTTTACCATAATCTTATTTAACCATTGATTGCGCAAACAGTAAACGGGAGGGAGAGAGAAGTAAGACACCAAGATCGCATTCCAAAGTTCTCAAAAAAGAAAATGTCATCAGGTATGGTTAACTTCCGTGCAAATTCTTGTAACTGTCACATAGATCAGATAAAAGTGTCGTGGAACAAAGATAAGGTAATCAATTTAAAATGATAATTATCATCAAGGAAACTGTCATTCCACCAGAAACTATCAGTTTACACGGCCAAGTGCCAACTTATAAATGACAGTGCAGGTACCTTTTTTAAGTGTTCCCTTGCATCAGGTGGATGAACCGCTAAATAGCGAGGAAGATGATCCTTGAACCAATGGTGCTGACGAATCTCAGGAATAGTTATCCGCTTCATAGGGTCTACTACCAGCATTCTTGGAATCAAGTCCCGAGCTCCATGTGACAAATGACTTGGAAGGGTATACAATCCACTCTAAATTTTTCAAATAAAAATGTAGAAAATAATGATCATCTCAGTTCATAAACTAGCATATTTAATTAATGTAAGTACAAAAATAGATTAGTGTGTGTACCTTTATTTTCTTAAAGAGGTTGGGAATATTTTCATCATCAAAAGGAAGAGTACCACAAAGAAGAGCATACAAGATAACACCACAGCTCCAAATATCTACCTCAGGGCCAGCATAAAGTTTCCCAGAAACCACCTGCAATCGAGTTTAGTTTAAGCAACATAACTTCCAAAGCATAACCTCATAGGCCAAGTTATTATTACTCTTGTTCAAAAGATAATACAGTCATATTAATCTCTTTGGCTTAAAACCTCAGGAGCAGCATAATTTGGGCTCCCACAACTTGTTCTCAGAAAATGTCCGTCCCTCATAATGTTGCTCAATCCAAAATCAGCTAGCTTCACATTGCCTCTAGAATCCAGAAGCAGGTTCTCAGGCTTGAGGTCCCGATGAACCACCATGTTCCTATGGCAATACTCCACTCCTGAAATAATCTGTTTCCAAAGGAAAAGACATAAAGCATTAACTCGACAGCAACAAAATTTATGTCCAATTTGTTGGGTCTGGATCCCAACGCTAATCATGTAAGCACTAAAACAGACAAATGGTAGGGAATTCTACCTGCTGAAAAAAGCGCCGAGCTTCATCCTCTTGTAACCTACCCTTTTCAACGATATAATCAAAGAGTTCTCCATGCTTTACGTATTCCATGACAACATATATGTCAGTTGGTGTCTCTATAACCTCATAAAGCCGTATCACATGCGGATGCACGAATAATCTACATATTTTAATTTCTCTTCTCACTGCATAAAGAATGGCACTTAGACAGCCACAACATAATTTTTACTCCCAAAGAAAATGTGACATAAAGCGAACACTGAGAACAAGGTAGAAATAAATTTGACAGAATCAACAAAATATTTTTGATAATAAAAAATAAAGCATTTCAGAAAACATCAAACACTAATACACTAATTAATTAGAGATAACATTTGTCACACATGTTATCTTCATCCAAGAGCCATACCTTTTTCCTCCATATCAGGGCTCTTCATTTTACGACGGTTGAGGATTTTGATAGCCACTTTATATCTGGTCTGAACATGCTCAGCAATTTTAACTTTTCCAAATGAACCATGCCCAAGTGTCTTTCCAAGTCTGTAGTTTCTTAAAAGTGATTCTGCAGTAATACCTCTGTTATCCATTTCCTGCAGTATAATAACAAACAGCAATCAGTCTCGCTCAAAAATGAAAGAACAGGCATACAGCAATGAAAGCTACTGGAGTCTGTTTCATTGAAATGTGTGATAATTAAAAGATTCTAAGTTAGAATCTCTTTTATGATTATACAAAGGACATAGTTACATGACTTCATTAACTGTTTCTCTGATTTTCATCCACTATAAACACCTTTTTCACAACAGCATATGTTTAGAAGTTACAAATTAACAATGCATTGCGTAGTTGAGCATGTCTAAAAGCTAAAAGGTGAAGCACATCAGTTCAAGTCCCTGGGATGGTAGTTTGAAGAAGTTTCATTAAACCAGGTGCCACTTCTTTTTTTTTTTTTCTTTCCCTGCAAATTAGCTGGTATCTGAATATTAAACAACTGTTTTCCACAGTCCATACCTTCTAGAGACACAGAATAGAAAAGCATGGGAAACCCTTCCCAATTTTATATCATCTAACTTCTGAACTTCAAACTAGCGAGAGTAGGTCATCATGTAAATCCAAATGATGAAAATAGATAACAGATATAATCTAGTGTAAGGAAAAGGAACTTAAAAACAAAAAAAAAAAATTAGAAAGGACAAAAGTGATAAATTATAGAGATCACTCCTGGTTCATTTGTAAAGTTCATGGAACGTAAGTTATGCGAACAGAGTTATTCTGGTCATTTCACTAAGTCCTGACCTATGGAAATCATGTTAGTAAAAGGATGCCAATTTAAAAAAATTCTGAAACCAAGTACTTATTCGTTAATTTTTTTTATATATCACCCAAAATTTGGATAATTTGAAACTATGTTACATGGTCCCTTCTGTTAAGTTTGGATACTCTGTTAGACACATGGCTATGGCGCCTGGATCTTTCATGTTAAAATCTGACACTTCGAACATTTACCAGTATTGGACATCCATATCACCAAGCAAGCTGTATAGCTTTTATCATTATGTCAACCATGGAACAATGACAAATTTTCACCAGTGCATTACACACAAGCCATAACAAAGCAAAGCCTCAAAATTATACCCCGTCACTGGAAAAATTGACTTCAAGACCTATTCAGAAAATACAAGAGGAAAACATCGCCACGCACATATAAAAACCTCGAATATCATTTCAATTACACGCGTTAGAAAAAAAAATTGTAAGATAAAAAGGCAACGGAGAAACAGTAGAAGTGAAGTCTTAAATCAATGATAAAGAAAGCCCTCAACTTTTTAACAAAATTCTCTAATTGTGTATGATTCCCCTCTACAATTGCAAAGAATCACCTGGCCATTATGATCAGCTACTTAACGAAAATTAAATCCATTGTATTCTAAGTCAATTAAATCACCATTCTTTTAGCTATATATACAAAAAATGTAACTCAGCAAATCAAAACGTCAATCAGAGCCCAATTTCTCAACCTAAACTATGCACATATCCATCAAAAACCTAAAATCACATTACACTCACTGCAAACACAATCAATCAAACAGTAATAAAAAATAATAATCAAAATTGAATTTTTAAACGAAAAAATCACCTGAGGACGGAGCGCGATTACATTCAACCACTCTATTACTTACGCAGTGTAATTCTTCAAGGGAATTGAGAGGAGAGAGAAAATAAACAAACAATTGATTGATGAAAAACGAAAGAGGAAAATATATATACGCAATATAAAATATATCCCTCTATATAATATAATTAAAGGGGAAAGAAAGTGATTGGAGATTTGGGAGTTCTTTGGTTGAGGGCTGACTCAGCAACATGTAACGGATATAGACAAAGGCAAATTATAATTGTCTTCTACTTATTTTGTCACGTTGTGTTTATACTTTGGACCGATTTTTTTTTTTATTTTTTTGTTTTATTATAATCACTTATTTGCACAAAAAGTCGTTAGTTGCTATGATGGTTATTAATTATTAATTTTCTTCTTCTTTTTTACTTTTTTTTCCCCATAAGAGACGGGTTGGGTTTATTTACATCACAATGTACGCAGATTGGCGGACATTACATAAAGAAGTTAGCCGTTTAAATAAAGATGGAAATTTAGACACAAAAACGACATATATCGTGATTGTCTATTTTCATTAATATTACTGCATTTCCTGCTTACGTAACTCTTATTGATTGTTTATTTTAGTGGATTGAAGACTTGGAGTCGCAATGTATAATCAAAATATACAAGTTTTGGGGTCCTATCGGTGTAGAATGGAAAGGAAATGAGTACAATAACAAATGCAACTTGTTAGTTATTACCATTGTTCTAAAAGAAGTGAAAAAGTGTTTGGACATACCTAGCCTTTGGGTATTTTCAAAACACCCAACATATGGGCAAGGCCTAGAAAAATGTGACCAACTCTTCTTTTGATCGCCTAATGAGAGCTTAGAAGTCTAATTTTTTGGAGTTATTTCTTGGACCTAATAGTTAATGTCGGCGTAAATATCAAGCGTCTGTCTTGGAGCCATTAAACCGTACGCGGTGTATGGTGTCTGGCAATAATTACTTTTGATTGGGGCTGTATAAAGATATTATAAAAAATGTTCATTAATTTATGATTAAAAGTATAGGAGGGTTTTTTATAGGAGTTATGTTATATGTACAGTTTTTTTGTACATTCATTTTGACAACATATTCACATGGAGGTGAGGGCCCGCAATTGTGGACCCACAGGACCCCATCACCATGTGAGGGGACTGTTAAAAAGACTGTATAAAAATGTTGTACATTAATCATTTTTGTTTTTATAGAGAGATAAAGTAGTAAAATAGTGTGCATAATTTTGAGAGATGGAGTCAATTCATGTCGGGCTGTATGGGTCATATTCTATGTAACAGCTAATTTTTTGATTAAAAGTAGGTAATAATTGCTCCGGACGGAGGCTAAATTAGAGTTGTTGATTTCTTGGGCTCAGTAACACGAAAAGGTTATTGTGCTTTTGATTTTTAATTGTCTATGTTTCGAAAACTTGAAAATCGTCTAGTTTGTAGAAATTAATAAGCAATCATAGTATTTATAATTTCAGCTGCTTAGTATTCATTATTTTATTTGTTAACTATCATAAGAAGATCAAATTATTATTAAAGTAACAAAATGCCTTATTTCGCCTAGGTACGTCTAGGCTCGTAAGGTTTAAGATTTGACATTGCCATTTTACAAGTTTTATACCTTTTAGATTATAGATTATTATGGATGATCTTCGACAGCAAAAATTCAATCTTCCTTTAGAGCCTGTTTGAGCCACATTTTTTAGGTAAAATGTATTTTGGAATGATAGATTGATGAAAAATGTGTAATTAAAAATGAAGAAGAAGTTTTTGAATTATATGTAATATTATTTTCTTAAAGAATGTGTGACTGAAAAGAAGAACGAGAAAAATATATTTTAAAAAAAATGGGGATCAAACAAGGTCTTAATATGATTTCTTCTTAGACTGGGTGATTGTTGGGTTTTATTAGTCGGGCAAAATTTTATATAGATAGCAAAATAATAAAATTAAATTAAAAAGTAAGTTGGGAAAAAATAAAATTGAAGCGTGAATATATGCACCATAGATCTTATAATATTGTCATATTTAGGCTGCAATATTCTAATTGAAGTTTGTTTAACTCATTAAAACATTTAAGAACGTAATTAATACTTACAAAATCCCCCAAATCCCTAAACCACGTACAGTCTATAGTCACCGATAATTCTTCTAAACTTCCAAAGATTGACAGCTGATTTTGCTGGAAAAACTCTAAAGACTGATGTAGCTGGTGATGGCCAAGAGACGACGGCGGCGCTACTGGTTGTGGTTGTTCTTCCTCCTCCTGGTGGCGGCAACGGTGGTGATTTTTTCCTCTTCCTCTTCTTCTACATTTCTTGAGATTCTAAAAACTTGGTTCTGGTTCCGGTTAGGATAAAGATGAGGATTCCCCAAAGGATTCAGACCCTTGTTTTTCTTTCCTTGTTCCAACTTTTTTTAAAACAACTTTTGCTTATTTTTAGAGATCAGCTTTTTTCTGCTACTGCTTCTCACTCTTCTCCTCTTTCTTCTCGTTCTGTAATATCTGATGCATATTCCAAAAGTCTTTGCCATTCAACCTTACAAATTTCATCATTTTAAACAGAAAGAGGCAAGCACACCCCCCACCAAAGTCTATAAAACTCTAGTTTCTGCCTAACCCATCTTCTTCAGCTAAGCTTTTAATCTGTACTAACAAAATCTGCAGGAATATAAA
>CAIGRL010306375.1:0-16364 GCA_903798325.1 Fraxinus xanthoxyloides
GATCAATTGTTTTTGTTCACGATCTCTTTAAATTGACTTTTTTCCATTTATCCTGCCCTTTTTTCAGTTGAGCGCCAAACAATGCCAGTGCTGACCAGGATGCTTAATTTAAAAATTTTACTTCTCTTTCTTGAAAGTAAATGTTGTTGGGTTAAAGAAGAAAAGAATGAAGTAATAATGAAATTGCGTGTAATTCCTTTTTAGATGAGTAAAGGAGTGAAGTAACGAAATTGTAGGCATATGTTTTACAGGAAAGTAGTTAAATTTAATACTTGCTGGTTTCAATTTAGTTAATTAAGGGAATTAAGGTTTTTGACAGATATAAAGAGCCGGTTAAGTTAAACATGGTCTGTCTGTGCTTGATGGCAGTTTCTAGTGAGAGTCCAATATTAACTATGCAACTTTACCTATGCTTTATTAGTTTCAAGGGGAAGAAAGATGTTCCTTATAGATTTGTTCCTTTCTGCATTTTCCTGTCATATCTTCTCATCCTTTTTTATTGTTGGCCATGATCTTTGCTCTTCATCTCATGCTTCTGCAAGGGATTATATTACCCTGCTATTCTTATCCTTAAAATATTTAGGTTCTTCATCTTTTATTCTCATAGGTTCACGTTGGTGAATATGGAGTCCATTGGAATTTCTTTTTCACTCTTGCTGCTGTGTCTATTCTGACATCCATAGTTAATGTTGCTCCAAATCATTTTGGAATTCTAGGTTCCCTTATCCTCATAGGTAAGCAATATAATTTTCCCTTTTCAGTTCCTAATTACACATATTGCTTGGATTTCTTAGTTGTTAATGTTTGAACTCTTATTTCATACATTAGGATATCAACTTTTCCTGTCACGTGGGTTGAACGAGTATCTGCTTTCTGAGAAAAGGGGAGCAGACATGATAGACCAGAATAAGGAAGGAATATTTAGCATATTCGGTGAGGATCTCCCTGTAATATAATGAATGCAAATTCTTATTATCATTTTCTCTTTGTTCTTTATTGTTTTTTCCCCTCCTGGAGAGTGTGGGAGGTGTGGGGAGGGCTGTTGAACTAGAAAACAGTACCTTTTTAGTTGATGTACTTCATTACACATTCATGATATTTGCGTTTGTCTCAGGGTAATACAGTTTGCTAGAACGCATTACTAAATATGTGATTCCGAAAGTCAAGTTTCTAGTGATTTTAAAACTTTATTTTTTATATTGTGATGCTTTTTGGATCATCCATATTTTTGGGGGAAGTGCAGGAAGAAATTGCATTAAAATGATGAATACAAGCTAGAGAATATCATAAGCTCCTAGACCTATGTACTCCTAAAACTAACCAAAATAGTTCTAATATTGCGTTAATATTGCACTTTGTTTTAATATTGCAGACAGATGTAGCACTGTACCTCTGGGAGTTTTAGTGCTTTGGTTTGTTTGCCATTGTAAAGGAATGACATGGACAGTTCTTGTTTTAGGGACTATTTTACAGCCTTCAAGGACATGTTCATCACTACAACCAAATGAAAAATTTTCTCGTCAGTTGCTATTTGTGAATAGAAGTTTCGTGGAAGATACAAGGCAACTGAACCTAATATTATGTCATTATCCAAGGGCAGCTACATTGATCCTCTTACTCCGCAGTGTCCAAGTCCTTCTTCACAGTTAAAATCGTATTTGCTCAAATTTTGAATCGCTTCATTCCACTTGAATTTTGGCCTATCTATTTGTCCAAGTTTACAATTAATATTAGTTGCATTTCTTTTCAAATTAGTGATTTTAGTAGCCTTCGCTGAATATGGTCAATCTATTTCAATCAGTACTTTATGCTTAATGCACATGTCCTTGACTACCTCTCCTCTATATCTCATTTCTTATTCTATCTCATTTTTTTTTAACCACAAATTTGTCTCAGCATTCTCATCTTAGATCTCTCAGCCCACATAACATCGCTGGTCTTGTAGAAATCATATAGTAGTTTAATATTATAGCAGGTAGCACAAAATGCCAAAATATGCTTCTCTTGCCGACTAAGCAAAATACAACTAAAAGCAGGCCATAACATATCAGACATTGTAAGACATGATAAGCTACCATGGAAATAAACTTGATTTTGGTGTTCTGAGCAGGAACAGATTATCTCAACATTTTGTTTCCCTGAGTCGAAATGTAAACTGACAACCTCGAGTTAGAACAAAATTAGAATGGTGTCACCTTGATTTACTTGATTAAAATTGTGCAAGTAGTTCATCAGTTAATCCACGCACAACAATGATTACTTAAATTTACAAGGTGTATCCGTGAACGGTGCTTTTAATTCTTCATTGTAATCTTTCACTGATTTTTCATGCCTCAGGGTACTGGGGTTTGTATCTTGTTGGTGTTCGGATTGGAAGCTATCTTTTCTTTGATGACAATGTTGATGCTATGTCGAGAAATAATAAATGGACAAGAACTAAAGTTTGGTCCCTTTGCCTCTTTTTCTGGTATGAAGCATTATTAACACAGCACGTTCTGCTTTATCATCGAATTGTTTCGGGGGAGAATTTGATTTCCATTGTGCTGTCACAGGTTAACAACTTTGTTTCTGGATTTGCATGTCGAAAGAGTCTCCCGCAGAACGGTAAAATGCACAATTCTGCCACACATCACTCCTTTTTAGTAACCATGTTTTCCAATTCCTCTTCTTTTTTTTCTTGGAAGGAGGAAAATAACTACTTAAAATAGAAGTCCCTCAGCAGGAAATAACCTAAAAACTTCTCCACAGTGCAACTTGGCGTATGTTTCGCTAGTTTTGGCTATAAACCTTCAGGTAAATCTCATTCTTGTCTAATTAATGGGGCCTATTTTCTGTGCAAATTAAGGTTTTGCTGAATATTAATAACAACTTGATCATAGCTGTGAAAATAATAATGCTCCAACTACTAAGTAACAACAATAATAATCAGTGGTTATGAACAATTCTCAATGCTATAATAACAACAATAACTACAATTACAAATAAAAATTCAAAAATTAACCTTCATGTGATTAAAAGCACACTACATTCAGTGCTATTTTTGTGGTAGATGATAAGGATTCTTTCTAATAACATGTGAGAATATTTTTTAAAGATAATATACATTTGTTCAACATAATATCTCGGTACCTATTGCTATCTAACTAACATGTGAACCAAAGATGTACTATAATTTACATGCAGACACGACTATGTGCCAACTTGGTCTTATTTTTTGAAGATGGGACAATTTGTCGTCCGTTTAAACCAAACATGCTCTTCCTTTGTAACTTCTATTGGTAGTTAAGCTTGTATGACATACATGTCAAGACAAGAAAGAGTACCATATACATATCTGTCATTTTATTTAACTTTTATTCTTACAGGTGGCAACTAGGTATGCAAAATTTAACATTTTTAATAGGGAAGATTCATACGTGAAGATTAATAATATTTGACCAGTATTTCAACTATTTGAATTTTTTAGAAAATAGAAATAAAAGCGTGGAGGCACCAACTATTATAATTATTATTCCACCCCCCCACCCCCCACCCCCCCAAAAATGATAAAAATAATGTATGGCCAAGTTGAAGTTTCCCAAATATCCTGTAATATAACTGGGCATGTTCTGGTTGTAAACTTATTCTGTTGCGAGCCTTTATCTGCGGGTAATCTAACAGTGAAACAATGCTTCATATAATCCGGGTTATATCTTTTGAACTTTACTTTTTCACTCTCCCACCCCTCGATCCTTGCCCTTTCTAATATTTCTTGTGCTTTCCTTCCTACTGCTGTTTTGTATTATTCCAATTCTGTCAATGATATATCACTTAAAAGGTATGCACATAGTTTGCAAGTTTCTCTTCCGATCAAGAAAAATGTTTAGTTTAATCTTTGGTAGTGTGTTCTTGCAATTATTATCATCTCGGAAAAAAATTCATCTTAATCTGGCGTCTTCAATGCTCATCCATACTTGTTTAGTTGTTCAATAATTTAAAATTGATTTTCAGGTGCTAGCCATTATGATGCTATCCGATTATGTGCCTGGAGGTAAAGTTTCAGCTATGGAAGAAGCATTTAATCGAAATTTACTCGGATCTTTTCTTCTGGTGAGACAAAGTTTACTTAATCTCATTGACAGTCGATATCTTGCTCTGGTTCACTCAAGAATCTTACTCTATCTGCAGGCTAACATCCTCACAGGACTGGTGAATTTGTCTATTGATACCTTGCTTGTTCCACCAATCTCTGCTCTAGCAATCTTGTTTGCCTATGGATTCATTTTATCTTTTGCTGTTGGATTTGCAGATTATGTTGGCATTAAGTTGAAGTTTTGGTAGTCTAGCATAGGCTTATTATTTATTTAGGCCGTGTAAAGCACGTCTTTTTCAAGTTTTGGATCATGCTGTGTATATGGGGGTTTACATAATGACCACATGGCCTGTCCCTATTGGAGGGGTGCCCCTGCAGGAGAGATTTGAATAGGGAACAGAATCAAACACGTGTCCAGAATGTAGAAAATGTCTGAAATACCCTTCACTCTATTTCTCCTATAAATGCACGTCAAAGCTACGTGACATTTACATGTCCTATACCAATTGCTTTACATTTTTCTCTTTCGACAATTTATTTGACTATCATGCGAACGGCTGTCAGGCCTCGATTTAGAACAATTGCCTTCTCAAGGAGACCTTGTAAAAAGTAAAGCAAGAGGGGATATGTGATGTAAGTAACAAGTAATCTTTCGACAACTTAGTCCAATCAAAATTCGAAGTTAACATGTCGATACTTACCCCAACGTTAGAAATATATAAAATTATCGTGTTTTTAATTACTTATAAATTATGGATTTTATGAAACGTCTAGCTGACATAAGTATACAAGATGTAAATCAATGAAAGATGGGCTTCAGTTGTAAATTATAAGCTTCGACCAACATGAGAGTGATGAGTCACCTGACAAATAAGCCAGAACATTTCCGGGCCCACACCACCCAACTCTAGCTGTCAATCCACGTGAATGTTCCACACTCTCCCACAGTTTCAAAACCCAAGGTCTTGTCTTCAATTTTGAATTTTAATTCTCATTTGCTTCCTCAATTAATCCTTATATAACAAAAAATTATCCCATTATTTTTTCTTTGCTAATTTCTCCAATTTTCGTAGCAACAACTAAAAACGGTGACGGTGTTAAGCAATTCTTATAGGATTCAGTTAACAAATCATCTGTAATTAACAAATACTAAATTTGAACGAGAACGTGGATTGAATTATTATAATACAATACGTCATTTTTATTCAATAAAAATTTCATGGTTAGATTTATGATTACGCCTACTTTTTCTACTCGGTAATAATTTGATAACTTACTTTTTCAACGTTAATTTAATCGTATTTTATATATATATTTTTTAATTCTTTCAAAGATTTTTTTCCCTATATCTGTTGTAACATAGTCAAAGAAACATTTGAACAAGTATAGGGAAGTGCAATACCTGAAACTCTCGACTATTCATAAATTATTGCCTCTGTACGTAGGGATGGCAACATGGCGAGTATGTGACGGGTCGACCATTCTCACTCCCACCCCGTCAGATATTTTTGTTATTTTGCCCCATCCACATACCTGGGTAAAGTGGGACGGAGCGGAATCGAAAAGGGATTGGGGCGGGGCAAGTCCCTTGCCCAATTTATTTTTTATTTATTTTAATTTTTGTTTTTTTTTAATATCTTTAGTTAGTAAATATTATTATTTTTTTACTAATTTGTTAAAAGCAACTTATGTTATCTTTAAAAATGATGATAAGTTCACCCAATTGGGCGGGTAATCCTGTCCCATTCGGAGCGGGACCCCACAGGTATCGAATTGAACGAGTTTTGTATGACCTTTTTAAAAAACTCATTTTTTTCCAAATTTAATTTTAAATATGAGATCTATATTTTTTTATTAATATTTTAATCACATATTTATCAATTTTAATCAAAATAAGCCTAATAGGAGCTTACTATTAAATGAGGCTAGCGTATCAAAATTCCATTATGTTATAAATATTTGTAACTTTACTTACTATTAATAAATATTTAATTAGCTAATATAGAAAATAAATAATTAAATTAGGGCAAATTCGCAACGAAGGTTGCCAAACCTTGATGCTTGGAGCACATGGGGTCCTAATTCTTATTTTAACGGCAATTGCAAACCAAAAGTTTTATAATTGATGCACTTGCTTCATTGGTGGATGTAAATTGCTAGGTTTGCAGTCGAGTATCCATTTTACATGAACATAAACATTTTCAAAATAAAACAATTTCATGAGATACTAATCTTGTAATTATATATTAATTTATTCAAATATTTTATTTTGATTTTCAAGATTATTAAATATTGCTGACTGTAATCTTTTTATTCTAACGTATCAACGAAATCTTTGAATAATTTATTGTCCGATCGAAATCCCATAAATAAAAATAAAGTTTGGTATTAATGCGATCAGATTTGTGGAGCTGTTTTGGTGGCAATTTTCATCAACATTTTAATGAAATATTGGATTATTAGCTGTTGTAATTGGTGACTTCATTCATACTATAAGCCAAGCATGAGATTTATTAACTGTATAAAAATGGATTTTAGTTTTGCAAATAGTAGAGCCATACAAGGGCTTAATCTTTTAAGCACCATTGTTCATATTTTGCTCCCAAATCCTATTTTAATATCATGTTTCGAACAAAAATCATTTAATAATTAAAAGTGAATTCCATTCTTCCTCTAAATTAAAGGAGGAAGGGAACTTACGAAAGGTGTAAAAAAGAAACAAGAAAATGGCTGGATGTGATCACCAGGGACACAAATAAGAGGATCCAAATGCTCTATGTGGAAATTTTAAGGACCTTGATTATAAATTTCTCTAAATTAGTTGGAAAACAGCTGGAGGCTGCAGGAATTATATAATCATCCTACTCTGACCGCGACATTTCGAATGCCCTTTTTTCCAACACCGACCCCATGGCCATGGAGTCCCCACCACCACACTCCACAGCTCAGCCCACCACCACCGTCGCCTCCCAACCACCGCAGCAACCCCAACCAAATTCTGTAGACTCTTCAACCCACTCTCGACAAACAAACTCCTTTGAAGGCCCACCGCCAACGTCGCCCCAACTTCCAAAGGTCCGCCTTATGTGCAGCTATGGCGGCCACATAGTCCCCCGCCCTCATGACAAGTCACTTTGCTACATCGGAGGCACCACCCGTATCATCGTCATCGACCGGAACGACTCCTTTTCCGACATCCACCACCGTCTCTCCAAAACCCTACTCAACAACGAGCCTTTCACTGTCAGATACCAGCTCCCCAACGAAGACCTGGACTCGTTAATTTCTGTTACTACGGATGAAGATTTCGAGAACATGCTTGAAGAATACGACCGGGTTAATTTTGCGAGTGGGTCGAAACCTGGTCGCCTCCGCCTGTTTTTGTTTCCTAAGAGTTCGAGTATTGAACAGCTTCTTGTTGAGACATCATCGACTAAATCGGAGGACTGGTTTCTAGATGCGTTGAATGGGAAAGCTAGTAATATTTCTGGTGGGGTTAGTGATCGTGGGTTTTCTGAATCTTCTTCGGTTAATTGTCTTCTTGGGTTGGAAGATGAATTTGTGGGTAAGGCGGCTGTGGGAGAGAAGGATGTGGAAGCCCAAATTGAGGCATCGAAGAATGGTGGAAGTGGAAATGGGAATGGGACTTCCCTTAATCATGATGTGCATTCTATCTCGGATTCCCATGTGCTAGAAACCACCTCGTCATTTGGGTCTACCTCGAGTTCTCCATCCACGGCGAACCTTCCACCGGAAAAATCACATGTCGAGGAGAACCAGAAAGTGGGAGGGTTGGGAATTGAGGAGCAATTTCAGCAGATAAATTTTGGGGCTGTAGGTGTTGGTGGAAATGTTAATTTACCGCGGAAGCAGGAGGAGGTTGGGGTTTTTGTAGCCGCTGGTGTGGCGGCTAGGGCGGTGGTTTCAAGGGTTCCGATGGTGGTTGATGGGGAGGATGCCAATCGCGTTTTCTCTGATGATCGCGGTGGGAATAGGAAACCAGAACAAGTGCAGCAACAACAGGTACAACAACAACAACAACAACAACAACAACAACAACAACAGATTCCTCAATTTCAACAGAAACAAACTGGACCTGTTGATTTGCTTTCCCCAGAATCAGTTTCAAGGTACCCCCAATTACTTATAAGTAGAATTTCCCATTTTTATTATTATAATATTATTATTTTTTGGTCAGCATTTATGTGTGTAATTATGAGTGTAATGAATTCAAATTGATCTGAATTGGGATTTTGATGGTTTAACCGAACAGTGATGGAAGTGTAGCAAACCCATTCTTTAGGCAGGGACAAATTATTTATCAAGAACCTACTGTAAAAATTAAATCTGGAAATAGTAATGTCTCTGCCGATCCAGTTGATCTGAAGACTGAGAATCAAAACTATACCAGGGCTCAGATGCATCCTCAAGTTCAGGAATCCTATTATGTATTACCAGGCCAGTTTGACCAAAATAATCCTCAAATGCATCAGCCACAACAGTTTGTTCATTCTGGTACCCCTTATATCTCAGCTGGGCCAGTGCCAATTGGGTCGTGTTACCCTGCATACTCTTCCCAGCTACAATATCATCCACAACACACTGCACTTGAGCAGCAGTACCCAGTTTATTTCTTGCCTGCTAGACCAGCCCAAACTTATAATTTACCAATGCAGCAACCAAGTTATGGTGAATTAGTGTCGCCTACCCCTTCTAGCCACCCCCAGAAACCTCCTTTGGCTGCAATGCCTCCATCTGCAGCTTATATTCAGACCAGAAATGATCCTGTTTCCAAACCCGATACGGCCATTGGTGTATACAGAACAGCAGCTGCAGCATCTTCGCCATTAGTCGAGGTTCCTTCCAGTCAGCACCAAGCCCAGTATGTTGGTTACACTCAAATTTATCCTTCTCAATCAATGGCTCCCCCTTCTGCTGTTAATTCTAATTATGCTTATGCATATGCTGATCCTAGACATGCTGAAATATATTCCCAGCCTCTGTCACCTCAGTTGGCTGCTCAGTGCCAGACCATGTCATCAGCCCCTGCAATGATATTACCTGATGCATCAACTGCAGCGTCCAGAGAACGTCAAGCATCTTAAAACTTACCATGACAGGGAAGTTTTGTGCTGGATAAACAATTTTGCAGCAATGGATTGATTTGTCAATGTAGTTTATACTACAGAGTCTCTTTTTATTCTCATTGGTTTGTGATATGTATTAAGAAATTCTAGTCCTCTCTTGTTATTTTTTATTTTGATTTTTTATCTTCTCGAGTGTGTCATATTGCTGTTATTGGTAAAAGTTGATGTGGTTTGATATCATGCTGTAGAAGCTCAAACTCTTGTGTTACTTTGTCAATCTATACCAGTTACTGAATAAATGTAAAATATAGTATACAAAGCTTTAGATCAGATTTGTAGTGTATACCATAGTTACTTCCTGTTCATGCCTCATTGGATATCAGTGGATCGCTGGCATTTAGTGCCGATGATATGTATATCTTTCGCTGCTATTCTGCTTTTCTGTTTCTTGATCCTTGTACTGCAAAATTTCAATGGATTAAAAACTTAGCATTGATTGGAACTTCTGCCTTTTTGTTACAATGTCTGATGATAGATTGACGAGACTCGACAATATTATTCACTGGTGGGATTGTGCTATAGTTTGACATCTTTTTGTTCTTCAACACTTATCATTCTGTTTATCCTGTGTACCTATTGCTTCTTGTATCCAAACAAGTTTAGTTGCACATTGTTTCATTGTTACTTTATATATGGTGCACCGATAAATTCACTTTTTCACAGAGGCTTCTTTTAATTCCAGCTAGATACTTGGGGTGATAAAAGATAGCATTCTCATATATTCTTGTGCATAAAAATGTATTGGTCCCTCCTCTCACTTTTAACTTTAGTCAACCTAATTGTTTTATTCTTATGCAATAATTGCAATTGAATTAAGTTCAATAATGTGGTACATTCGTGAACTTCAAGTTGCCAATAATTTCACAAAAATGTTTCTTAATTATGATCGCATTTTACCCATTTTTTCGTATTGTCATGGATTATTAAGATGGAACTATCTTTGTAAATGCATATTTATCTGAATACAATTTTAGTGATTGAATACTGTGGTTTATCTCAATCTTTATTGGTTCTTTCTCACTGATTCAGCGATTCTTTATGCAGCACGATACCTTCTCCATCCCATAATTGGTAGTTAATGTGAAACTGTCAACCTTCATATTTAACTTGAAACAAAAGTTGTGGTATTGCTTTACTCACTATCCATGTGGTGCTTTACTGCTCATTTTCTCTTTCTCCTGCAAGCCTTACTCTTTATTCTCAATAGTTGATTAAAGGGGGAAAACTAGACTCCTACACGCCCAACTATGATTAATGATCTTATGTAAAGTGAAAGTCTTCATTTGCTTGCTAATGCAAATTCTTTGTTCATCGGTTCATGCCCATCAAATATGAATATTCATTTTCCTATCCTGCGTCTTTCTTCCCATTCATAGGCCTGACTTGATTTTGTTGATCCTAAGATCTCTTTCTGCACAAAAATTTGTCACATTTTCCCCATGTAACTTGCATTTGCGCACGAGAGCTTATGCATCTGCTTTTATACACGCACCTACTCGCGTAAAAGAATCTGTGTTTTTATTAGGATCAATCGACACATTTTGCAGTGTAATGTAGATATTTTTCGCTCCGTGGGATTGTGGTTTGTACTCATCTTTCTTTTTCTTAGTTTGATGGAGCAAATAGTAAAATATTATATTGCAATGTTTTCTGATGAACTGAATAAACTTGTTGCTTGGAACTTGGATGTATGACTTTGATGACTGA
This sequence comes from Fraxinus xanthoxyloides, assembly GCA_903798325.1. Classification (NCBI taxonomy): domain Eukaryota; kingdom Viridiplantae; phylum Streptophyta; class Magnoliopsida; order Lamiales; family Oleaceae; genus Fraxinus; species Fraxinus xanthoxyloides. The sequence continues at coordinate 10,927 of CAIGRL010306375.1, forward strand.
TTCTCATGTTATTTTACAGTAATTAATTTAGAACATTTATTGACCATTAATTATAGGGTTAAAACACACAGGACTTTGAAGGCATATTTCATTTTAGTCACCCTAAATTCATTTTTTAATCGAAGTAGGTTCACCTAACTAGGTTTTCATTTCCACTTCATGACTCCATCAGGAGATATGAGGTGATTGACGGGGGTTAATGTATCTGTCAATCTGCATGTACGAAATAGCACAATCCCAGCAAAAATAGTGGTTGAAGAGGTTGTTATGTTTCTTCTTCTTAATGGACCATGCTATTTGTACACCGGATTGACACCTCAATGTACAGATCCCTACACAAGAGGGAGGTCCACTATTTTTTTATTGGTCGTGGGCCCCCGCTTTTGTGAGGGGGTACACCGAGGTTGACGGTGTACAAATAATTTTTTCCCTTAATAATGCTATGAATCGTGGGGTCCACTATCATTTAAATTGACGCCTACATAGCATTATTATTGGATTAATAGCAAAAAATTCTTCTAAAACGTTTTCATTTGCGATATACTCTCTGCCTAATTGCAAAAAATCTCCCTATTCGAAACATTTTCTATGTAAAATCCCTACCGTCAAATTTGGCGTTAAAATAGTAAAAATGTCAAAATTTAAAAGTAATAATTTCAATTTTAGTATCCAAAATTTTTATTCTTTTACAAATTTTACCAATTTTTTTTTCATGTACCAGAATTTTAAACCTTTAAAACTTTATTTTCCACCAAACTCCACTTCATTTTATTCGCCAAAGCTTTATTATTTTCCTCAAATTTCTCATTTCTTCTTTTTATTCCTAAGATTAGAAATATTCTGATGTGATTCAGGATACAAGGACAAGTCAGGGTAAGGATTCATTAGTTGTTGAGGAAGGATAAATGACGAGGTCGCAGACAAAGAAGGTCAAAGAGGCTATGTGATCGTTTGCTCAAGTTATGATGGACGAAACATAGATCACAACAAGCAAATGAACAAGTTTCATGTTGGATTTGGAAAAAAAACAAAATGGATCAATTGGCTCAAGTAGCGGATGAGAAAGTTTGAAAACGTAACTATGCGACCGCCTCTATACAGAGAGTGGTCTTTTTAGGTGAACTATGTGACCGCATAGTACAAGTTAGGCACCGAGTTTTTCAATTTTTGGAAAGAATCTTATTTTATTTTAAACTCTAGTTTTATGATAATTCTTGATATTTTGAATATTAATTCCATTTTAAGTAGATTTTTTATGGATTCCTTATAAATATGACACAGTTCATTCATTGTAAAAACACATAATTTGAGAGATAATATTGCAAGGCATATTGCTGTGTTCTCGTTTTTCATTGAATTAATTTTGAACTTATCAATAATTAAATCCTTGTGGCGTCTACAATATAAGTAAGGTTCATAAGTTTTGAGATCATGATGTCAATATATTGTTAATGATTGTTTGGTTTTTTAGTTCAATAATTTATTAGGTCGAACTTATCGAATGGTGATTCTTGACTTTGTTGGGTTTGTTCTAATTTGTCATGGATTTCGTAGCCACTATTTCTACGTGGGTTCGTATCATATCCACTCCACACAAACCATTTTTGAGTTGCAGTTCTAAACTGAATATCATGAGTTATTGAATTCCTCCATAGCGGTATTCTCTCATTAGCCCTCAAGAATTTCCCTTCATTCGTCATTAGTTTCACATAATTCCTTTCTTTTATGGGCTCCCATTCAATTGAAGTGTCTTTTGTGTTGTCGGAATAGTTTGCAGAACCTTTTTCCGATCATGCCTAGAAGAAATGGCTCATTCACCGCCATAAGGTAGCAGTCGTGGCTCATCCACCGCCATTCAATTAATTTTAACTATATATTTCATGAAAACCACAATTTTTCAAACACATATTTCATCAATTTTATCAAAATCTTATCTGCTAAAAATCCAGTTTTTAGCTACAGAAATTAGGGGCTCATTGTTGTGGGTCCTTCTCTTTCAGTACATCAATGTGGATTGCTACTCAAAATAGTAAGAGCTTTTCCATACATTTGTAATTTGTGATCTAATTGTAAGAGTAAAGTATCGAGAAAAAGAACGAACATACGAAAATATTTCAGGAAGTTATGCATGCGCATTCTGTATTGATAAATGGAACACNCAATTTTTCAAACACATATTTCATCAATTTTATCAAAATCTTATCTGCTAAAAATCCAGTTTTTAGCTACAGAAATTAGGGGCTCATTGTTGTGGGTCCTTCTCTTTCAGTACATCAATGTGGATTGCTACTCAAAATAGTAAGAGCTTTTCCATACATTTGTAATTTGTGATCTAATTGTAAGAGTAAAGTATCGAGAAAAAGAACGAACATACGAAAATATTTCAGGAAGTTATGCATGCGCATTCTGTATTGATAAATGGAACACCCACCCTGCATATATTAGGCATATAGGCATTCTAGCCCATTTTAGTGGGAGCGTGCTATTTGTTTACCTCTATTAGTTTGTAAGTAATAACTCATTAGAAGGAAGCAATTATTATGGATTTCAAATCGTGTGTGCGTATTTATATAGACATACAAAGCACCGGATCCTACGTGACATGGAAGGGGTTGATGGGATTTTCCTTGACGCTGATGAATGTGCCTTTCGCCATTGTTCGACTAACTAACTGTACCACATATCTCCACTTCCTAATTACAAGACACGTTGCAAAATTCTAAACCAGAAGATCACTTTTCACGAGAATTTTTAACGAGTGATTGTGATCTATTCTGAGTAATTATGACTTTTTATTGCCCTGCTGTGACCTTATATAAGTCATACATCCACACGGACCACTCCCACATTATAAATGATTGTGACTTTTTTCTTATTCTTGCAATATTTTTTGTGCCTTGATGTGACATTATCGTGCATTCAACTCTTTTTTATCGATAAATATAAATTCTATTAATTAAAATTTATGTACAACTACATCGAACATACTCGAAAAAAATAAAGATAAAAGGATGTACAAACGACAAAGATCTATCATCCTAACACTAGAGATTCAAAATGAATCAAAACATTATAATACAAAGAAAACATGACTTTATATATATGTGTGGTGTTTTAATCCGTCTCACCGTGCTATGACCTTATGTAAATCATGCACACACCCATCTATGTAAGTGATTATGACCTATCCTGAGTAGTTGTGATCTTAAAGAATCATGCTTACGATTGAATCGAGAAATTTACATTGCTTCGAATTGATACTTTGATGGAGAAGCATTTTCGACTTGGTCACTAGATTATGAAGAAACTCTTGTTCTAAAAATGGAAGAAGCAAATGGTGCAAATTGGGAGGCTCAAATTGAGAAAGATATCAAATTGCAGATCTTTTCAAAATAGAAATGGTTAGTAAGGTAGATTGGTTACACAAAATTAGTCAATAAATATATGTGTTATATTCAAAATTACCATCTTAATGAGAAAATTCTTTTAGTTGGGAGAGAAAGGGAGAAGCTCAAGATTTCATTTATCTCAATTGCTTCAAGAGTTCTAGTATCTTGTCAAAGAGCAAAGGAATAATCTAAATTTTTCAGAGGAACAATTTTTCATAAAGTCTGTGTGCTCACAACGTAAGCAAGTTCCAAGAGATGATAGAATCTACCAAGGCATCTCGATAGCATTATATGGAGTATAAATTGCTAGTATCTTATGAAAACATGGTTTGCGAAAGTATCTTCTCTTACGATCGAAGCACAACCCAGTCAGGTTGCTAATATCAAACATTGAACCGATAACTCGACATAACTTGAGATTTGGTTTTCTTGGACTAGTCCAAAAGCTTATACATAAAAGGATGTTTGGTGGAGATTAAAATTAAATTCTTAGTAGATTGTGATAGAAGTTTTTGACATGTATAATTGAAAAGTTGTGGAACCCATGAAAGATGTGGATAATATTGATTGTTTGACTTTGACTTAAATTAAAATATGATTAAACCAATTGGCTCAACCTACTTTAAGCGTTACACTTAGCCCCTGTTTGAGCTCTATTTTTTCAAATTATAACGTGAGGAATAATAGTTTTTTGGAGAACGTGCGGTTAAAAAAGATATGTGGCTAAACTTCAACCAAATCCCAAGTACATGAATTCTTTTCATAACTCTACTGTGAATTCATCAACAATCCACTAATTTAAGAATGTCCACTTCTTGATGGAATATGAATAAGAATATATTCTATCTTAATTCTTTACGTTGGCGTAATAGAATATGTACTCTAATGAAAATAATAATCCTACCAAATATTCTCATCCAAAATCCATATCCTTTTTCAAACTAGGAGACAAGTGGAAATATACCCAGCATATTGTTCATACCACTTATGTTAAATTATGAATAAATTATTATGCACCAAAATAAGAACACTAATCAAAAGTGGAGCCGGAGGACAACACGTATTTCACCACACATAATTAATTTAAATGGAGAATAAGTTCCTTATCACTTAGAAAATATAAGGGTTTAGACCACGTTCAGGGGTGGACGCATACTCTCGAAATTAGGGGGCATAATCTAACTTTCAGATTTTTTTTTTGGGAGGGAGAAGAGGAGAAACGGGATTACGGGATGGATTTTGGAGACACGAGAGAACTGAGAAGTGAGGCGACTCATAAGGCTAGGTTACTGGAGAGAAATGAAAGGTAGGTTTTAGATTTTTTGTTTCTTTTATATTTAATTAAAAAAAAACCCTCCAAAATCTACAGGGCACTTGCCCCTATAGGCCCCTGTGTAGGTCTGCCCCTGACCACATTTCCATAATAATCTAAATTTTTTAAAATGAAATTTTAAGACTAAATATATTAATATTTGAAAAGTTGAAAAGAAGAGTTGGATTAATATTTTCAAATGAGTCATCATCTCATAAATATAAGAAGCAATATTAAGAATTTGATTTACTCTTCTTAATTAACGTCGGATAATACTTTTAAAAATTGTTATAACACAACACATAATTATGTAATTTAAAGTGAGAATCTTTCACACACTTCACTCAATAGAAAAAAAAAAAATACCTCGAACATTTTTTCTTCCTTGTGTTATGTCATGATATGTGTGAGTTAGGTTAAACTATAAAGACAACAACTAAATAATAGGAACGTAACACTTCTTCGGTCGAGTCCATCTCATCGGACTTGCATAGTGCGGTTTATCTCTTCTGTGTGATTTGCGGACTACGACACATGGAGCGAAGTTTATCTAATGCGCACTCACGGGTAGTAGATGCGGGTTCCTACGTCAAAATAAAATAAATAAATAAATAAATAATAGGAACATAAGAAATTCTACCACAAAGTGGAAAAAAAATGTTCAGTGTCAGTAGTTGCATGGTATAATTGTCTTCCATAATTATTCCCATCTGCGCACTTTCCATTAGTATAAATAG